>PVIJ01007223.1:56154-84673 GCA_004024925.1 Scalopus aquaticus | reverse complement strand
TTAAAATGTCTCTGTACAAAAGCAGGTACCTCCACATTCTTGATAGGATTGAGATCTATAATCTTTCTGTAATTGGAAAGATCTGATACAGCAAGGCTTTTGAAATACCTAAAAATGTCTTTCTAAACAGTGTATTTTTAAAATATAGTGAGAATTTACTTTCTAAGTTTGTTTTTCTCCCCTCAATTTGTCCCTCCTTCCCCTCTGTGTGTTCTTCCTTTGTTCCACAGCCATTGTCTGTGCCCTGGTGTTTTCATGTAACTATTCTTGCTCATTAAAGCAAGTGGAACAGAGGGGCAGGATCCCCAGTGGACTCCAGATATATTGTTATGGCACATCTTAGATGCTTACAATGGCAATGGGATGAAGTGTTCAAAAGGATACAAACCATTCCATTCCAGGCCTGGAGTTGTGATAATGGGTAATGTTCTCAGAGACAGACGGCTCAAAGTGAGGTAAATTGTGCTTTAAGAAATTTCAAGTCTGAGTGTGCATATGGGAGCAGTATTTCCCAGTGGGAAAAACTCTGGCTCCTAATTTCCCTTCTGTGATAGCCTCGCTATTTGAGGTTGAACATGAGATGGTGAAAAGGGAAGAAGGGACGATGGTACTGGGGTCATTGAGCAACACGGAGAATCCAGAATTGTTTGTGTTGCGTCGGCAACACCACACCGCTAAATGGGAGTGGTGGAACAGGCTACACAATGCAGGATGCTGCCCAATAAGCAAGACCCTGGCCTTTTTGTGATAGAATAATCATACAGCATCAGTTACATGGGGTAGGAGGATAGAGAAAAAGATGAGTGAAACTGAAAATGTGCTCATGTCATCTAGGGCTTCAGGGGGCATGAGTCTGCTGACCAGATAATTCTTATCTGCTTGACGACTAATTGTTGTAATCCAACCCATACCCCAGACCCCCGGCCATGGTTCCAATTTTATCAACAAGGCAGGCGTTCTACTGATCAGCTTCTGGGGTCCCTTGTTATACATCAGTCAACAGTCCCTTGGGCGTTCCCAGTCGTACCTGGTGATGCATCCCTTCCCGGGTGATCCAGCTTTCTGCTCTTGATTGATTTGAAAGGTACCTTGTAAGGTTGGGCTCCTATAGCTGATTGACCAGGCAGTTCTGACCTTGTATAAGGAATGCAGAATGATAAGTAACAAAAGCGGTGGCCGGACAGGCCGCTTAGGATTAGCAGACCTTGAGGTACTTTCTCTCCTGGATTGTTTCTTTCTGTTCTCACTGCTGTCCTTCTAACACTTTTTTTTTCTTAAATATTTATTTATTTATTCATACAAGCTGGGGTACAGGCCAGAGGTGTGGAATGGCGAGAGGGTTCACCAGAGAGAGAGTGGGGAGCAGAACAGGCAGATCAGAAATACACTGCTGAGGGGAGCAGCGGGCGAGGCAGGAGAGGTCTGCCACACCATGTGGGATTCTCCCCCGCTGGGCGTCGAACTCGATGGCCGCTGGCTGCCAACCGCTGCGCCACCAGGAAGGCCCCCCTCTAACACTTGTGCAGTAGTTCTGCAGTCCTTCCCTGGTTTGTCTGAATGGTGCTTGTCCTGTCCTGCTGGAACTGGGCCCTTAGTTTTGGACACACATTTCCACCCTCCTACCACAGCCAGCTTTCCCAGGGTCTCCCTTGTGTGAATACTTGCCAGGAAACTGGACGCCAATCTGGGTAAACTAATTTACAGCAAGGTGTTCCTTCCACAGATTGATCAAACTTTTATGGAGCAGCCTGACTTCTGGCCTGGGGCTGAGTGGCTGATCAAGGCCAGTCAGCGGCACAATCACCATCCAGCCTGGCAACTGTGGGCTCTGGAGGAGGGCAGTCCTGGGTTTGAATCTTGCCCTATTGCTGGCTAGATATGGCCTCCTGGAAAAATCTTATATAGCTCTTCCAGAAATCTCTGTTTTCTCATCTGTAAAGTGGGGCAATAATAGCTTCCTGCAGGGAGTTTTAGATCTCAGGACATTTTTATACAATAGCTAGCTCACATGAGATGTTAAATCAACGGTGCTTATTATGTTATTGGGTACCTTTACTGTTTATCATTTGGGAACCTTTAATGCTGTAACCCTGGATGTCCACTATCAGCGCTTTAACAATAAGAATTTCAAGTCTTGTGGCAGGTTCCTGAGATACCTTTAGGGAGCCAGAAAAATCTTTCCCTGCCTCTCACCCACACCAGTTGTCTCATTTCTGACAATCAGATACCCAGTATCAGCTATCTGAGGAACTGAAGCAGAGAGAATTGCTGTAGACACAGGAGAGGTGTTATAAGGATACACAGAGATACATTTTCAAATGAGGCAACCAGCTCTAAAATGCCAGCAGATAGCAACAGCAGATCATGAAGTGAAAACTAGGTCACCTGTTTGGACGAAGGTGTCAGGCTGCCGGGGAGGTGAAGAGCCCAAAGCCATAAACAGTAACAGGCTGTGGAAACTGCTACAATCCCCATAAACCACAGGGCTGCCAGCTGAGGGGAAGTGCTGGTGGTACAGCCTGCTTTTTGCACAACCACACTGTCAGTGTGGGCAGCAGCATTGTGAGCTCAGAGGGCAATGATAGGTCGCCAGACCGATTGCTGCCTCTGCACAAGGGCATGAGCGAAAGTGGAAATAAAACGTTCAATTATTTTAAAGATTTACTTTTGTGTAGAAGAACTGGGGTCTAGGCCAGAGGTGCAGGGGGTGAGAGGACTCACTAGAGACAGAGTAGGGAGCAGAACAGGCGGGTCTACTGAAATTCACTGCTGAGGGGAGCAGGGGGCGAGGCAGGAGAGGTCTGTTGCGCCATGTGGGTCAGCTCCCTGGCCTGGAATCGAACTCAGGCTGTAGTGGCTGCTGATAGCTTCATAGAGGTGAGACTTTAACTCCTACACCACCAGGAAGTCCCCTCCACTTATTTTGCTTGCTACCTACATTTCTGCTTTATTTTTCAGATGTATATAGCTTCAAATTTGAATGTGTCAAATTTTAGAATGCCCACATGAAATATCCGATAGTGTGTATGTTCCTGTCCACCAAGTGGGCCTCTGCTATTATAGGATGTTTTTGTGTTGGGAGAATTTTTGAAATGCTTATTTTGCATGCCAGTGATAAAGGATTCTGAACTCAGAGACTGAGGCTACCGTTTGAAGTGGTGTTTGAGCAGTCCTGGAGAGGTGTCTGCCCAGGGCAAGGGATTCTTGTGGCAGTATACTGTTCTGCTCTGCTCCATGGGCTCAGCGTCACCACACAAATTCGCACAGCGCCTTCTCCTACTTACACACACCTCCTGCCCATTCCTGCCTTAAACGCTGGAGAGATGGTGAAGATCAAGAGTAACTGGTAGAACAGAGGTTAGGTAAATCCTAGATTGAAGCTAGTTACAAAGAAAGAAAAAACATAGCCAACGTATAGCAGTGTTTCACTTTGTCATTTGATCTAAGCAGAAACCTTAGGCTCCTGCAGTTCTTGGTCTGATTTCATTAAATCTTAATTTCATGGGCTTCAGAAACTAACTGCACTATGATTATTATCAAAAAGACTTATCTGACATGCATGGAAGTTTCTTTAAAGTGATAGATAATGTTGTGAACACTATTGAAAATAAACTAGTTGAAACCCAAACTATAATGTGGTGCTGGCGTTCTTTTCTCTGATGTCTGATGTCTGATGTGGATTAGCTTTATGCAAAGTGGCATCATTATAATTTCACACAACCTGAAGTCCATGAAAAGGTAAGAATAAATTTGAAGTTGTTTTGAATCTGTTAATGTGCAGAATAAGAATTACCCAGGATCCCCAAAGTTGTACGTTCTGCATGGGTTCTACCACATAAAGGCTTAAGAACTTTAACAGAATAGTGTGCATAGAGATAGGAGAAGAAAGGCTTATAGTTTCCCCATACGACACCAGAGTTACTGATCTCACCTCTCTGTGGATAAATGCCCAAACAGCATAGGCCCAAAGCAGGACCTGAGGCCCAAAAGCCTGCCCCAAGTCTAAGGCACGTCCTGGTGGGGACCCACAGGAAAAGGGCAGAAGAAGCCAGGCATGTCTGGGATAAAAGGAAGAAAATCAAAGTACAAACAAATCAAGGTAATGGCTGCCATCGTCAGACTCCTCATGGTCTGTCACCCACATCCCTTCCAGGTGTTTCCACATGTCTCAACGCCATGTGTCTCCCTCCATATCACCCAAGTCCCTAGTGTCAGTCCAAAGCCAAGGGGCAAGCACAGCTTCTTCACACGTCTCCAATGCATGCGTCTGCCATCCTGTGTCTTCTTCCAAGTCCTCCCCAGCTTTGCCCCCTCCACTTAGCTCCACCCTTCATTATGTAGGGCAGGGAACAGGGAACCTCCCTTTTTAATGGAGATCCCTCTCTATAACAAAACTAGGAGCTGCTCAGTAGAAATATCCTAACAGAAGTATCCCAGAAGCCCTGGGCCTTTAGAGGCCCTTCAAGGAGCACACTGGATTCTGTAGCATTTGAGCGGATAAGGATTCTTCCCAAAGTCCATATTTAAATGAGTAAAAATACTAGTTCCAATGGGCTTTTTTTTAAATAAGAATAAATGATGGAATCAAAATGTTCATATGGTCTCACATTGTTAGGAAAGGTAAGAGTACAGAATGTGCTTATTAATCTACTCTCAGCAAAGCAATCCTCGTGGATTTCCATCAAAGGCACTGGCTTACCTGAAGAGATAATGAGCTAGAGAAATATATTCCTATTAGTAAGAGTTATGTTTTTAAAACGTAATGATTGAGGGCCCTCCCTGGTGGCCTGGGAGTTGCGTCTCAGCATTATCACTGCTATGGCCTGAGTTTGATCCCCCGCCAGGGAGCTGACTGACCCACATGGCACAGCAGACTTCTGTCTCGCCCACTGCTCCCCTCAGCAGTGGATTTCAATTAGTCACATGTTCTGCTCCCCACTCCGTCTCTGGTGAATCCTCTCACCCCCACACTTCTGGCCTATACCCCAGTTCTTCTACACAAAAATAAAAGTAATAAAACAATGATTGAATAAAAACTCCTCTTGGGGGAAGAATGAGGATGAGTTAGGATATAATCCATTTATTTTACGAATAAAAAAGTGTGCATTTGCTTATTTCCATTTGGAGTACTGCTGTAACAAAGCAGAATTTTAATTCATGGTCTTAAATGGAAGAAATTTAGGATCTACAGGACAACTAAGAAATTCTTGCACTATGCCTAAAGGCAGTGGAAACTGTTTTAATTGACAAGGAACTCCATCATTCTTTTGCATTTATAGAATATCACCTTATTTCTCAAACTATATATTATGTTAGTATTTGAGCACAATTGTCCGATTTTGAGAGGGAGATTTTTGGCAGGTTGGATGACTCCACCTAGCATCAGTCCAACAAACAATTGTATCAGTGCAATACAAACAATTTTTTTCTCAGTTCAGACTTAGATTGGCAAGTATTTCTCTATTCCCCACTAGCATAAAATGTAGTTATATCCACTATATAAATGCAAACATGAGAACTTTTTTCTTCAGAGAAGTCAACTTCATTGATACATTTACACCCACTTTTCAGTTTATCTTGTGAGTAATGATGTTATTTTACTAAAATAAGGAGATTGTGTGTATCACGATCCCTGGACTTCTCTTATTTCAAAATGTGTACAGGTATATGCTTGTGTTCAGTTAGCAACTCAAAAATATGGGGAAGAGGGATTCACTTTTCAATGATACTTCACTGATTAGTTTGTAGAATCTAATGTGAACCTTCACAGGATTATGGAAAAAAAGGGACTTTGATTTTTTTCTTACATGCACTTTAAAACTTGCAGATGAAGTTATACAAATAGATTCTCACTTCTACACATTAATGTCTGATTAGTTCTAAATGTTTGCATGAATCACATTTCCTGTAGGGAACAGAAAGTACATAAAAGTAAGTACTGCTATTATCTTCATTCCATTTACTGGAAAATAAAATGGACTTTTAAACAAATGTTTGTTTTTCTAATTCATAAGCAATCTACACTTACCATCCCCTCCCTTTAAACCCACTACACTACTCTTAAATTGTGTCACTTCCCTTAATTTAATAATTTTAATACTTAACAATTTCAATATCACCCTTATGGTCTCAGTTCAGATTTGAAGATATTTTTAATGGAAGAAGATATGGAGATTAGAGGAACATACACTTTAAAGAATATTACTTTAAATACTTTCATAACACTTAAAGGAACCATATCTTCATAATACCTGTTTCCATTTTTTTATTTCTTTCACTTTCATTTTCCTTCCTTGTCATTTGTTCTTTCAACTTGAAATATGTCTCAGTATCACATCAGCCTCGCTTAGCCAGTGGGATTCCCACAGTTCTCTGCAATGGGCTTCACAATTGAGAACTCACCATTAACAGGAAGCAGAAGGCACAGGATTGGGCGGGGGCAGTGGGGGGGAGGCAACCTTAGGTTGAGGTTACTGATTAAGTCAGCAACCCATTGTCTGATGGTTGGGCTGATAATGCGCTTCTGTGGCATGGGATAGACACCATCTGTGCCAACTTTTACTTGCTTTCTTGCCCCTCATCATAGCTAAAGGAAAAAAGAATGAGAATTGCTACCTTCCTCCAAGGCTCTCTGTTTACTGCAGGTGTTCCTGATTTTCAATATTAAAGCTCAATTGGTGGCTTTGTTGGCGGCAGACTCCACTGCAAGATGAACCTCCATATCTTGTTTCTCGGAATGGTATTGCATTCCCCCTTGTGATATTTCAGAAGGAATGTCTCACCCAACTGCAGCGATTGTCCCTGTGATCACAGTTATGGCTGGCTGTTTAAACTGAAATCTGCAGAATTATAATGCATAGCCACGGGCTGATGCTGAATTCTAGAAAGAGTTGTGTTACTATCCTAATCATTTTGTGGTCCTTTTCTATGTGGAAAAGAACAAAATTTATATTTTCCAAATAAAGAAGTTGATAAATATGGCTTTTAAAAAGGAAAGAAAAGCAACTGAAAACCTATGATTATCCACTGCATATTTTTTCAGATACTCTAGCTCTCTCGTTCTTAACAGCATATAATTAAAGGTGGGTTTTCCAAACAGAAGCAATGCATTGCTATAGAAAAATATGCAGCAAGCACTTTTTATTCTGCAGGTGTGCAATTTCATGCATCTTTCCCACTCATAATCAGAAGACAGCAGGAGGAGGAGTACTTCTCACTCACAAATAGGAGACAAATTAGTCTCAGACACACAGAAACAAGTAAATGAGTTGAATCTTCATCAAACCAGTCTGTCTTTGAGAAATATAAAGACACAAATGAATAAAATGTGTAATTATTACCACTTGACATAAATGATGTAGAACTACAGGATCTTAGGGATTACGTAGGATTAATTTTTGTAGAAGACCCTTATTTTTCACAGAAAGAAATCTTGCACCTCAGTAAAAACACAAACACATAGAATGAAACCTGGCTGATCATCAGGAAGTCCTGAAATCTTGAATATCAATTTCATACCCACACATGCTTAGATACCCTGAAATTTACAAAATTGTATTGGGGCCCTGAAAACATGAGATTGATTAACTCAGGCAAAATGCTATAGATTGGTAGAGGTAGGGCTGGTTGTTTTGGAGTTGTTGGGTTTTGAGAGTGGGTCCTTGGGTTCGCTCTGGGAAAGGTTTCACCAGAACTTCCCTTCTACAACACATGACGAGTTTCTCCACGAGACAGAGGCATTGAATATACTTTAAAGAACAGGTTTATTAGGGGAAAAGGACAGGGAAGGAAAGGATGCTTGCATAGATACAAGCGGGCAGGAAGAGCTGTCCTGAAAGGCACGGGTTTGCTAAGAGAGGCCTGCATGGTTGCAGGCGGGCAGGCAGCCCTGAGGAGAGCTGCCTCTGCTGAGGGAAGTCAATGAAGACCCAGCATGGTACAGGTCATGGGCAGGCAGGAAAGGCCACTGCCCTACAGCGGGACAGAGTTGGTGAAAAGGACACCTGCATAGTCACAGGTAGGCAGAAAGATGGCTGCCCCCAGCCATTGCAGAGACTGCATTGATACAGTCCTCTTTCAGCCAGGAGGGGCTGTTCCCTCCAGGAGTGGTTTGTTTGCCATTGATTTTGAATAACTATGTAGGATCTGAAAGGGACTGGAGATTCTACAATGGTCCTCAATCTCCATATCTTTACCCCTGACACTCTTGACACTCCTTGCAGCAGTCTGATACCTGCCTGGGTCTGCTTTTGTGACGTAGACATCAGTATAGTTGGGTTAAAGGTTATGCTAATCCCTTCTAACCCCATCTCCTTGTGTGAGTCTGGTTCTTGCCTTATTTTAAGTTGTATTTCCTCCATCAGGAGAGTTGGCTAAAATCCGTTTCCTAAGTCTTAAAAATTTAATTCTCTTTTTGTTATATTGCAAATGTGATTATTTGCAAAGCTACTGAATTATTGAATCATTGTGTTTGTCTAGTGGGGAAGGGCAGGGACTTGGAACTCTCAAGAAAGATCTGGTTTTATGGTATTTTTATCTCATCGTGCACATTTCTAAAACATCAGTTTAGAGGACAGAGCCTTACTTTGGGTGAGCACATTGTAGGTGCCACCATTTGGGTGTTGGCCTAGGGTCTTCATATTTTTAATGGGAATTGTTACAGGGCAGGGGGAGGGGCACCCCAGAACCTCCAAACCTGCCCGCTCTAAATAGGTTCTGCTATCTGCCGCATCAAGACAAAACATATAAGACCTTTAGTGGGAAGAAACTTTAATAAAGTTAGCGTACAATACAGGAAAGACAGAGACTATAGTTTCCAAATCAAGTACCCAAAGTTACCCATCACCTCGTGGGCAAAAGTCTACCCAAATGGGGATTGTCCCAAAGCAAGGCCCGAAAGCCTGCCCCAAGTCTAAAACACCTTTTAGCAGGGACCCATAGAAAAGGGTCAGAAATAAATTGACAATTCGGAGAGGAAAAGAACAAAATCAAAATCAAGATCAACGTTGCCATTGTTACCCTCCCCACGGGTCTCTCACCCACATCTGTTTCAATCAGTCCAGGCCAGTGCAGCTTCTTTACATGTCTCTCTGCTCCTTGTGCCTCTTCTGGCCTCCATCCTGCTTCCTTCCTTCTCCAGTCTCTCTCTTTCTAGTGTCTCTCTTCTCCAGCTCCTTCTCTCTTCTCCAGCTCCTTCTCTCTTCTCCAGCTTCTTATCTCTCCTGCTCAGCAATACCCTCCAATGGGTGATGCAGGGAACTTGGAACCTCCCCTTTTCCTGGGGACCACCCTGTTACAGAATGACCACAAAGACTTAAATGATAGTGGGCCTCAATGTATTTTTATAAACTTTAGGAGATCTAGGTATTTGTGGGTATAGAGTTAATATTCAAGATTTCAAGATCTCGCTACAGGCGCCCAAGATTCTGTCCATGTGCTTTTGTGTATTTTTACTAAGGCACAAATGTGAGTTGACATCTGTAAGGAACCAGTTTCCAAAAAACAGTCACTAAGCTTTTGTGTGAGCCCAGATAACCACCCAACACCCACATCAACACAAGATTTAAAAACAAATTATATGCTATAATAATATTTTGGAATTGCAGGAGTCTTTTTGTAAGTTTTTCTCTCTTTTTTTGCTTAGAAGAACTGGGGTGCAGACCATAGGTATGGGGGGTAAGAGGACTCACCAGAGGCAGAGTGGGGAGCAGAACAGGCAGATTGACTGAAATCCACTGCTAAAGGGAGCAGCAGGCCAGACTGGAGAGGTATGCTGTGTCCTATGTGGGTCAGCTCCCTGGCCAGGGATGGAACGTAGGCCTTAGTAAAGATAATGCTGACACTTAACCCCTAGGCCACCAGAGAGGCCTCCTAATAGAAGTACTTTCCACTTCATTTCAAATGCTAATTTTCAGGGTTTTTCCTTTTGTTGCATGAAAAAAATGTTTCGTGCTGGCTCACTTAAGTGACAAATTATTTTAAGTGCCGTTAACACATTCTCTGCACTCAAACACTAAAATTTATATGTAAATGTACAACATTGATATTTTTAAAAGTGATGATTAAATAATGAGCTGGTGTTTGTGGATATAAAGGAAACCAAAGAGAAATAAAGAAGCCACTTCTCAAATTGGTCTCATCAAACCAGCTCCCTCTGGCTTATGGAATCTTTCTGGTCTAACAAGCCACTTGCTCCCATTTCCCTGAGGTGAGAAGATTGCCCTGGTGCTTCTGAGAAAACCATCTCAGGTGTGGTGAGCTGAGAGGCTGGCCTTTGGATAGAAAACAGGCTTCTCCTTGGCCTGAGGAGCTGCAATGATTCTTTCCTTGTCACCTGCAATTTTCACAACTCCAGCTCCAAGAAACGTTCTCTAGAACCAGAGAATAAAGCTGACAGATAAGGGTGGACCTGTTTCACACGGTTTCCTTAAACTCTGTGCACTGGGGCATTTGACACTAGAGACTGGGGTGGGGTGAGGGGCATGGGGGAGACTGAGATGATAAGCCCCTTGACAGTGCATCTTGTAGGCCTCAAGTGCCTTCACAGTCTTGGCTGGCTGGTTGGTACCTTGAATGAGTTTAGAAGGCCCTATTGGGGCAACCATTTTGCCACTCACGGATGTGGGCTCGTGGGCCTCCCCGGTGGCCCAGCAGTTAGGCGCTGTGCTGTGGAGCTGTTGGTGGCCGAGCTGGGGAGAGTCCCACATGGAGCAGCAGACCTCTCCTGCCTCTCCCACTGCTCCCCTCAACAGTGTGTTTCCATCGATCTGCCTGTTCTGTTCCCCACTCTGTTTCTGTGAACCCTCTCACCGCCCCATGCCTCTGGTCTGTACCCCAGCTTGTATGCATATATAAATAAATCTTTTTTAAAAAGGTGAAATGCATTCATTTCTAATATTTGCAATTAAGTTTAAGCTTTAAAGTAGCGTGACGATCAAAGAAAATAGTCCACAGTCCAAATTGCTACCAGTTTGCAAGCCTTGGTGTAGGGCAACCATCCATTTGGGAACTTTGGATGTAAAAATCCCACCAACCCCCTCTAAGATATCCTGATTTCATTGGCCTGGGATGGACCCCAAGCATCAGATTACCTTCATGTAAAGTCGAGGCTCAGTCCTACCCATTAGGTGGTGTGCACTGACTGAATTCTCTAGCCACAGGGTATAGCAACAGTCCCTGGATGCCTTTTCTCCTCTTTCTCCTTATGCAACTTTGTCTGTAGAGCCATACATCAATAATTCCCTCTCCCTTTGTTCAAATTAGATGTGCAAAAGAATCATCAAAGAGTTTATAAAAATAGAGATTACTAAACTCCATGCACGATATTCTGATTCAGTAGATGGATTTTGGAATTTGCTCTTAACACCCACCTTAGTTTACTGTAACACAGATGGTCTGGAGACCACACTTTAGAAACACTGACTCATAATATATGCTGATGGCTGGCACATATGTTATTTCAGCCCTGGTTTCTTGCCTAAGTTATAGATCTGTATGTACAACTACCTCCTGGAAATCTCCACCAGTTTTGGCTGGATAACTCCAACTTATCGTTGTCTGAATTCAAATTAGTTATTTTTCTTCAAAGCCTACACATAGAAGGCCTCCCTGGTGGCCTAGGGGTTAAGTCTCAGCTCTATCACCCACAGTTTAAGTTCCATCCTGGCCAGGGAACTGACCCGCATAGGGTACAGCAGACCTCTCCTGTCTCACCCCTTGCTCTTCTTCCCAGTGGATTTCAATCCATCTGCCTGTTCTGGTCCCCACTCTGTCTCTGGCGAATCCTCTAACCCCCACACCTCTGGCCTACACCCCAATTCTTGTACACAAATGTGAAAAAAAAGAGAGAGGAAGAAGGAAAGGAGGGAGGGAGGGAGGGAGGAAGGAAGGAAGGAAGGAAGGAAGGAAGGAAGGAAAGCCTACACATAGAGTTAGACTTTTTATTTCGTTGGAATGTATCATCATTGACTTAGCTGCCTGACCCAGGAATCTGCATCTGTACCTTTGGTGGGTGGTGGGGACTAGCATTCAGACTGCGCGGAGAGGGAGGAAGGCTCCATGAGGTGCCCTGAATGGCAGCTGTCTTGTCCAAGCTTCACTGTGTCTGCGCGGTTATTCTACCTTGGCTTTCTGAGTATAATCAAGTTCTCCTGGTACAAGCCAATAATAACAAGAGTTTATTTATTGAGGTTCACTCTGCGCCAGGCATTCTTCTAAGTGTTTCATAGGTACTAATTCAGTCTTTCCTTGAAGCCACTGAGGTCACTGTATAGTTTTTGGCAGTTCAGTATCCCCAAGGCTAGAGCTGATCCCACATTCCAATTGCCTCTGCTTCAAAATAGGTAAAGTCATTTTCTTCTCATGATCATACTACCCACCTAATTGTAGACCCCAGGGCTTGGGCTCCCAGTTTTCGTGGTTCCAGGGTTATCAGTGGCTGCTTGAGTTGGAATCACGTTATCACGTCTCCTTAGCTACTGTGAATCAGGTTGCGGCCTGCCCTAAAGCAAGAGTACTAGACTCAGGAGGACATTCAAGGACTGTCTGGTCCAATTTCCTTACTTTATAGACTTGAAACTGAAGCTTAGACAGAGTGATTTGCTAAGGGTAAGAGAATAGCTAGCAAGGTCAGCCACCAAAGCAATAAAAAAAAACCCTTGAAATCCAACTGTTGAATTGAGGTTACAAGTTATGGAGGGGGGAACAAAGTGGGGATGGGGCCCAATGGATTATGGTGGACAGCCGTGGGTGCATTGGTGGTGAGCAATGAGGGAGGTGTGATCCTATATCTCATATCTCTGAATCACATGCAGTAATACAGCCAATGTTACCAGGGGAGAGAGGCAAGGTGAGGGCGAGGGCGAGGCAGAAAGGAGAGAGAGAGGGAGAGAGAAAAAGAGAGAGAGGGAGAGAGAGAGAGGAGAGTTGAGTTTGGGATCAAACTCCAGTTTTCTCATTTCAAGCTATGATGCTGGAGAACTTTGGCTGTGTGTCTTCTGACTGCTCCTAAAAGTAGAATAGTGCCTGGAACATCGTGCTTGTGAATGAATATGAAACAGATACATCAATTTATGGCTGGTTTCAATGCACCTACCAGGATACCCCTTTGACACAGTACTGTGATTACAGGTTTCCCCCACTATCCAAAAGAAGAACATTTTCTTCTGAAACCTTTCCTAAGCTCTAGTGGTGTAAAACAAAGAAGCAATTACTATTAATTTACATGGGAATTTTTGATTACTCCAAGACTCCCAAAATAACCTACCAAATTATAACAAATAACACATAAGACTTAAAATAGCACTAATAAAGCAAAAGCAGAAGTAATATGCAAGTGCATATTCTGGTCAAAGCAGTTCTGAGGAAGGAGCTTGGGGGACACGCGCACTGCTGAGGTGTGGGTGCCCCTAGTACGGCTACTGCAAAACAAATAACTGGAAGTTTATTTCACTTTCAAGTTTTTGTCATAAGTCCTCTTTGACATTCTTTTGGTTAGTGAAAACAGATAGAAATGTAGGTCTTTCATGGTGAAGCAGCAAAAGGTAAACTTTTAAAAAGTGGGAGAACCTTCCCATTATAGGAAGGTTATGTTTAAAGAGCATCTTACATGTGGTCTGTATACACAATGGATTACTATTCAGCCATCAAAAATGATAAATTCTTGCCATTTGCAGCAACATGGATGGAGCTGGGAGGGGTGATGCTCAGTGAAATAAACCAGAAGGAAAAAGAAAAATATCAGATCATTTCACTTACAGGAAGAATATAAGGGAACCAAATAAAGGATCAGGAAAAAAAAAAGAACACTTAAAAAAATTAACAGGCAACTATAAATCAGAGACATTCTGCAAGGAAAGGGGAGGGAGAAGGATCCAAACAGGGGAGGGATGAGCGCAAGTGACTATGGTGATGGTGCGCGGGTGAACTGGTGGTGGGAATTTTACGGGGGCTACGCCTGAGAGAAGAAAGCAAACACTGTACAAAAATGAGCAATGAGGCCTCCCTCGCGGCACAGCGGTTAAGCGCTGCGCTGTGGAGCTGTTGGCAGCGGTGACGCAAGTTCTATGCCAGGCCAGGGAGGTTCCCACATGGTATGGCAGACCTCTCCTGCCTCTCCCGCTGCTCCCCTCGGCAGTGTATTTCTGTCAATCTGCCTGTTGTGCTCCCTACTTTGTCTCTGGTGAACCCTCTCACTGCCCCATTCCTCTGGCCTGTACCCCAGCTTATATGCATAAATAAATAAATCTTTAAGAAAATCAACAATGATGTAAAATATATAGAAATTAATTAAATAAAAATAAAAAAAGAAAGAACATCTTATTACTGAGCACTTCTTAGAGAGATGCAATGGAGTAATAGACAGACATAAGTTAATTATTTTATCCACCCTGGCCACCTGTCTAAAATTGCAACCCAGGTCTTGATGCTCTGATTCCTCCGACTTTTCTTAATAGCATAGCTCACTGAAGCCACATCATCATGAATTTTGTGCCTGCTGTCTGTTCATGCACGAGAGTAAGCTACTGGAAAGTGAGTCATAGGACAGGCAGACAGCCCAGGGTCATAGTGTAGGGTGGGGAAGCCTGGGAAGAGTAGGGAGCCTCTGGAGATAAGGGCAGTAAATTCCAAGAGGGCTAATTAGACATCCCTGGAAAAGGGCAATAAAACGAAAAAAAAAAAAAATCAGGACTATCTGGTGGCCTAGGGATTAAGTTTTAGCACTGTCACCACTAAGGCCTGAGTTCAATCCCCGGCCAAGGAGCTGACCCGCATGGCGCAGCAGACCTCTCCTGTCTCCCCTGCTGCTCCTCTCAGCAGTGGATTTCAGTCGATACCCTTGTTCTGCTCCCCACTCTGTCTGGTGAATCCTCTCACCCCTATACCTCTGTCTTGCACCCTAGTTCTTCTGTGCACACACACACACAAAGTAACCCTTTGGCATTCAGAAGCCTATGATACCTCTGAAAATGGATGTGAAATAAATAAGTACTACCTGTGCTGGAGTCATAATGGGAGAGATTTGTATAGTATGATCTGAGGAGACATTTATTTATTTATTTTTTAAGATTTATTTATTTATACATACAGCTGGTGTACAGGCCAGAGGTGTGGAGCGGCGAGAGGCTTCACCAGAGACAGAGTGGGAAGCAGAACAGGCAGATCAGAAATACACTGCTGAGGGGAGCAGCAGGCGAGGCAGGAGAGGTCTGCCACACCATGTGGGATTCTCCCTGTCCGGGCGTCGAACTCGCATCACTGCTGCTGACAGCTGCACAGCACAGCACTTAACCGCTGCGCCACCAGGGAGGCCCCCTGAGGAGACATTTATAAAAAACAAATAATCTTTATCATTAACTAGTGACTCTTTTCATGTATGTTTGTCCTGCTCTGACAGAGTAACGGAATTGTAAGTAGCCTTAGGATAGTTAGAGGGTGAGACTTGTTCACTTACTAATGTAAATGCGCTGAATTGAACAGCATCAGCCAAACATCCTTGTCTATGCTAAATCTCATAGTATGCTCCTGTTTGGAAATAGGGTATTTACAGATGTTATCACTTAAGCATGTGAGGTGAAGTCTAGATTTAGGGTGGCCTCTAATTCTGATGACTGGTGTCTTTATAAGACAAAGGAAATGGAAATTTAGGCACGGAAGAGATGACAAAGAAAGCCAGGAAGTAGTCCTCCTGACTGGCTGAGGGGAGGAAGGATTCTCTCCTTAAGACTCTGGGGAAAATGTGACCCCATTGGCATCTTGATTTCAGACTTCTGACTCAAAGAAATGTGAGAAAATTAATTTCTGTGGTCAAAGTCTCCATTAGTGGTAATTTATTATGGCAGACTAAGAAATGAAAACAGTGAGGATAGGAGTTATTGGCTTACTTGTGGACGGAAGATGTGTGGGTTGTGACATGCATTTATTAGGTCACAATCTTTTCACGTTAAATACCATTGTAACACTTAACACGTGTAAATCCTTGCTATGAACAGATATGGTCCCTGTGAGGCTCATCTTGTGAATGACCCCCTAAACTCAGAGTGGGCAGGCCAAGGCTCTTTGTTTTGTATTAATAAATATGTATTTTTTATTTATATCTTTTACATCATTGTGCATTCCCCAGAAAATTTCTACCTCCAATTCACCAGTGAACCATCACCGTAGTTCCTTGTGCTCTTCTCTCCCCCATTTTGGTCCCTTTTCCTCCCCTTCCCTCACAGAATGTCTCTGATTTATGGTTGCCTGCTAGTTTTGTTGTTTTTTAAATTATTATTATTGCTATTCCTCCCCCCCCCCACCCCTTATTTGGTTCCCCTCTATTCCTCCTATAAGCGAAACAATTTTTCTTTTTCCTTCTGGCTTATTTCACTGAGCATGATCCCTTCTAGCTCCATCCATATTGCTGTGAATGGCATGAGTTTATCTTTTTTGTTTGCTGAATAGTATTCTGTTGTGTATATAGACCACATCTTCTTGATCCAGTCATCTGTTTTTGGGCATTTGGGTTATTTCCATACCTTACCTACTGTAAATTGTGCTGCAGTAAACATAGGGGTGCAGGTATCTTTTTGAATTAATGTTTTTGTGTCCTTTGGGTAGATTCCTAGGAGTGAAATTGCTGGGTCATATGGTACTCCATTTTTAATAGTTTGAAGAGCCTCCACACAGCTTTCCATAGTGGTTGGACCAGTTTGCATTCCCACCAGCAGTGTGGGAGAGTTCCTTTTTCGCCACATAGTCTCCAACATTTGTTGTTGCCTGTTTTTAAAATGTGTGCCATTCTCACTGGTGTGAGGTGGTATCTCATTGTGGTTTTATTTGCATTTCCCTGATTGTAAGTGATGTTGAACATTTTTTCATATACCTGTTGGCCATTTGCATTTCCTCTTTGGAGGAGGTTCTTTTTAGCTCTTCTGCCAGTTTTTTGACTGGGTTGTCTACTTTGTTTTTGTTGAGTGGTGTGAGCTCTTTGTAGATTTTTGTGATCAGTTCCTTATCAACTGTTTTGTGTGCAAAAATTTTCTCCCAATCAGTACGGTGGCTCTTTGTTTTGGTTCATGTCTCTTTTGCTGCACAGAAGTTTTTTAGTTTGATATAATCCCAGTTGTTTCTCTTCCTCCACTTTCTTTGCTTTGGGGGATGTCTTTAAAGATATTACTGAGATGTATGTTGTACAATGTTTTACTTATATTTTCTTATATATATTTATGGTTTCAGGCCTTACCTTCAGGTCTTTCATCCATTTTGAGTTGGTTTTTTTGCATGGTGTGAGAGCAAATTCCTTTCTATCTATGGGTAGAGGATGCCACTTACTGTTTTGAATTTCATGGTTGTGTGAAAGCATCACCATTGTCTTTAAACACAGAATAATTTTTGTTTTTGTTATTCAAGATTCCCAGTGTCAGTTTTTCTTTTACTTCTCCTTTTACCTTCTTCTCTTCTCTCTTCCTGCCCCTATTTCAGCTAAAATATATGGAACTGAGAGGCCCATGCCCCACAATCCAGCTTTTCCTTCTTTCGCAGACAATGTATTTCATGTCCCACTATGGGCACAAGCATCCCCACTCCTCCTCGCTTTCCATAGCCCCTTCTTTTTTTACCTGCATGCGCCCCCATCTTTCACCTGTGTGCCTTGTTTCTGCTGAGGGCCTTTTAAGTAGTGAGAACTGTTTCTGTCCTCTCCCATCATCTAGAATTTCCTCTTCCTTTTCTGCTCGTCTAAATTCTCATTATCTTTCTAAGTTTGCCTCAAGCTTCTTCCATCTGGTCTTTTACGGTAATTCCCAAGGATAATTTTATTCCTCCATTTCAAATTTCTCTAGCCCTTATTTGACCCTGATTATATGACACCTCATAGTACTATTTGTGGTGATTATAAACCATCTCCTCTCTTCTCATTAGATCCTGAGATTCCTGAGGAAGTAAACATGCAGAGCTTAGTTTTGAAAGCTTAGCGCCTTGCAGGGCTGTGATGGGCCATTTCTTGGGCTCTGGCTGTTGATCTGATGGTGGATTTTGCAATTGCCATGAAATCAAGTGCTCTTAAATGCCTGCCTATTTTGTGTGCCCCAAACCAAAACCTCCCCCTTAGGATAAGCTTATCACACCTGTCTAAGTGGGTCTGCTGGAAACATGCTGAAGAAGGAAATGGATCATTTGTTTTAGGAGAAACCAAGCAGGAAAAGAGAAGGTCTGCTCCAACCTGACCAAGGCAAATTTGCCTTTTAAAACCGCAGACATTTCTGTGGATGAAGTCATCTCGACCTCAACAAAGAACTAGGGCTGGAAGTGAGGCCCTGGCCAGCTCTCGGCGCCTGTGTGTGCACGGGAGTGGGTGGGGGCAGAGGTGAAAGCCAGAAGAGGTGGGAACAGAAGCCAAGGGAGCAGGCGATGGAAAAATTCCCACTCTCCGTTACCCTAAGGGGACTGGCCCTTTGAAAGGGTGTTTTCATTTATGCTAATTCTGTACGCAACTCCCTGTCAGAGGCCACTCTAGGTGACAGTTCCATTTCTGCTATGACTGATAGCCTCTCTCTGTCCCCATGACCCCTTTGCTTGAAATATCATACAGAAAATTCCCTCCGTCTACACGTTTATGGGCTAACAGTCCTTTAGGAAGAGAAAGTATATCAGAGTATAGCAGTGCAGGAGGGAGATGAATACCAATGATAATAAAAAGAGCAGCATTTACAGAAGACTTTATATGCACCAGACTAAGTGCTAAAAGTGTACCGAGTAACATAATCCTGCTAATATACAACGCAGGTACTGCTAAAGTATAGAGAATCGAAGCAGTTTTCCTAGTAGCCTATCGCTGGAATGAGACAGAACCAAAGGGGCAGCCCCTCCCCCTCCTTTCCTATGGGTCCGCACCAGAAGGTGCCTTACACTTGTGACAGGTTTTCAGGTCTCAGCTGTCCTGCTTTGGGCTAACCCTGTTTGGCTGGGCGTTTGCCCATTTGAGAGTGTGGGCGCTGGTGTTTCAAGCAGACATGCGAGGACCATCTTTTCCCAAGTGAAATTCAGAACTTGGGATCTAAAATGCATTCTGTGCAGACCACAGTGGAAATGAACATTTACAACTTGGACTGTTGAGGCACATTTGGATCACGTTCATAATTCTATTTTCTGTTAGTCTGGCAATGAGGAAGCCATACTGTTTATATGGAGTATGCAGTAAGCACCATCTTGATGGAACTACTGGGAGTTAAAAATAATTTTGCTTGGAGGCCATGAAATTGCTGATGGAAATGTTTCCATAGTCTTGGTAGAGATTACTGATGCTATCAACTAATTTCCTTTTCTTTCATGGTGTCATTTAGAGAAGATATAATCTGATCAGAATTTTGACATGTATATTGAGCTGTGATATTCTTTTTTTTTTTTTTAAGAGTATACAGTATATTAACCCACTTGTATGTGTGAGGTGAACAGAAAACATTGTCTTGTGTGTGGTTACTTCTGATTTTGTATTCTTGGTTCAGATCTTGCCAAGGGATTATATGTAAACAAGATCTTTTTTTTTTCAGGTACTCATCCTTTTTATTATTTGCACTGTTATTTTATTTTTTCATTTTTGACTACTTGTGCAAATAGTCAACAGGCTTCTACTATAACACAGTCAGATTCTATATTTTCACTTGTCTGTTTTTAATTAAACTTTTTATTTTCTTACATTGTTATTTTTGTACAATACTTGATTTCTCCCCTCAAGTGTGGTCCCCATAAATCTCCCCCCACCACGGCACCCGTGACCATCACCATAGTCCTTGTGCTCTTCCCGCCCCTCTTTTGACCCCTCTACCTGCCCCTCCCCACTGGATACTTCAGATGTATCGTTTGCCTGCAAGTTTTGTCTCTCCCCCTCTTTTTTCGTAACTCTTTATTTGGTTTCCCTATATTCCCTCCATAACTGAAACCATCTGATATTTTTCCCTTTCCTTTTGCCTTATTGCACTGAGCATCACCCCTTCCAGGCCCATGGAGCAAAGAGACATGTGAAGAAGCTGCACTTGCTTCTTGGTCCTGGACTGGTTGAAGCAGATGTGGGTGAGAGACCCGTGGGGAAGTCTACAATGGCAGCTTTGATCTTGATTTTCTCCTGCTGTCCCAGATGTGCTGGGCTCCTTCTGCCCCTTTCCTGTGGGTCCCCATCAGGATGTGCCTTACAATTGTGACAGGCTTTCAAGTCTCACCTGTCCTGCTTTGGGCCAACCGTATTTGGCTGGGCATTGGCCCATGAGGGGATGGGTAATTTTGGGTCCTTGACTTGCAGACTTTATTCTTCCCCTTTTTTGTATTGCATACTAATTGTATTAAATTTCTTTTCCATTAAACTTTTAGAAAGGCAAATATACTACAGTATAGTTGTCTTGATGCAGTGGATGGTAGAACCTATTTAGAGCAGGCAGGTTTGGGGGTTTGGGGGTGTTCCTCTTCCTGCCCTATAACATGGGAAGGAAGAATGGCCTTTGTTGAGCACCTGTTATGCACCCAACACTGTAGCAGTGTCTTGAACACATTAGGGCATTTAAACTAACAGGTCTGTGTGGTAGTTACTGGCATAGGAGGAGTCCAGAAAATGGGGAGAACATTAGCTTAAATCCCAAATAGATCTGTCCTTAAATAGGCTAAAGGGCCCACTTTGGACCCCTCAATCCATATCCAGATCTAATACCTTACCAGTTCAATGGCGAACAAGGCAGATCTAGATGTTCTTATTGTAATTTTATAGAAGTAACTTGCATGGTTTGGCAGCCAGTAAGTGGTGGAGCCAATTACACTAATATTCTCTGTTCTAGGCCTCCCAACTGCAAAACCCACTTCCCTGTCCTGGCACATGGGGAGGAAGTATAGACTGAGAGGTGAAAACTTGGGTTCAAGAGCCATGTTACCTGGTGCCTACTCATTCTCAGCGTTTGTCTCCTTACAGGCAGGTGCAATTGATTCTAACTGCAGTTGTCTCACAAGTTTGTTGCAGAGATTAAATGTTTTAATACAGAGAATGGTCCTGGTACACAATAAGGCTTCATGAAGTTGATCTTTTATCATTACCTGCTATTTTTACAAAGATCAAGTATAGAGACTGTTCCCCTGCTGGGTCCTTAGCTAGAGCTGAGACACAGTCTTCCTGGTCAGTGGTGAAAATGAGACACATTTTTTTAAAGCTGTTTCGTGTGTGTGTGTGTGTGTGTGTGTGTGTGTGTGTGTGTGTGTGTGTGACTGCATAGAAGAACTGGAGACTGGGGTGTAGGCCACAGCTGCAGGGTGTGAGAGGATTCCTCAGAGATAGTGGGGAGCAGAACAGGCAGATTGACTGAAATACACTGCCAAGGGGAGTAGTGGGCAAGACAGGAGAGGTTTGCTGTGCCATGTGGGTCAACTCCCTGGCTGGCGATCGAACTCAGGCCATGGCGGTCAGAGTGCTGAGGCTTAACCACTAGGCCACCAGGGAGGCCCTTGAGACATGTTCTTAAAGAAAACCTGGCTCATATTTTGCCTTGAAGCAGTCCTACAAAACTATATTTAAACTTTGAGATCTTAGTAGTCAGAGGAAATAGTCAGTGTTGATCGTGTTTATTCTTAAAATTTTTATTAAGGGAAGTGAGATAAAAGATCTCAGAGAGATCTCTGAGAAGACAGAGATTTAAAGGTAGGATGGCAAGCTCCATGTAACTGAGGCCAGATGTTTCAGTTCTCGTTGAAGTAGAGGCTTCTGTATTGTGATTGATCATAGAATGGGGTGAGTTCTAATTCTCAAAGAGGAGAGAAGCTGCTAAATATTCTAACCCCACTATCCTTTGACATATAATAGTTTGTTGCTTCTCAATTATAAAAATAAATGCATGGGTGAATTGGTGGTGGGTTACCTGAGGGGAATACAAAATGTAAAAGATATAAATAACAATAAAAAAATATATTTATACAAAAAAAAGAAGCTGAAAAAAGTTATAGATGACAAAAAAAATGCTTTCTGTTTTTCTTTATTTTCAGGGGAGGTAGGCTAGTAAGTCACAGACAGCCCTCATTATTATGCTGCATAATTTGTGACTTTTTAATATTTTCCAGTGTCAGTTGTTGAAAACTCCTTACTTTAAATGGAGATAGAAGGAAAACATAGCACATGGAAACTATGTAGGTATAATAAACTAGGTAGTTTAATAACTCTTTGTAAACTAATCCTACTTATAATTGTGGAAAGCGCAGTCGAATCTAATTAGTATATTTATCAAGCAATTACTGCAATTTCCTATATAGGGAATTAAGGATTCTATAGGAGTAAGATTTAGTTTTTGCTTTCAAAGAATCCACAGCTTAGTTGAGGAGAAAAAGATGTTGCAAAAAAAAAAAAAGGATAGCAAAATATAAGAAGTGTCATAGTAAAATGTGCAAAGTGGTAGCACAACTCTGTGGGAAAACTTGCAAAAGTTTCACTCAAGAGACTCACACTCAGCTAAGAGTTTTGTAAAATGATCACAGACTGTCTACAATGCAGCTAGATGTGGTCATTCTTAGAAACTCGAAAAAAATGTTAAAGTAATGAAAAGCATGACAGTGTACCTCAATTACCCTCTTTGGGTCAGCTCACTGCAGGAGTTTCTCTCAACATCTGCTGACCTCTCAGCTCTGCCCCTTCCAACCCAATCTATTCCTGAATCAAGATACCAGCCCAGGAAAGAGCCCGGGTTTTCTCCTTTGCATTTGCTACTGTGGGCACATAAAGTCGTTCCGTTTCCAGTTGACTATAAAAACTAGTCATCACTTCCATGAGCCTGAAATAACACTGTGCTGAATAGCAGGTTTTCATACATTATAAACAACCGGTAAACTGAGGTAGCGGTTTTTATGGGGGTGTGGAAGGGAAGGATGATGGAAAAGAGGTTACATCAGGCATGTAGTAGTCAAATGTGGTTAAAGGGTCTTTGTACCCCGTACTGCCAATGAATCATTCAAGCACTGCAGAAAAGGTTCCTTTGAGCTTCTGCTGCAAAAAGGTTCAAAATGTGCTTATAGTGTGTGTGCACTGGGATAAGCGTCTGGGCAAATGTATGCAGGGATGTGTAGTTGTTCACTTTTAAATGTGCGGGCTTGTCCTTTGTATATTTACGTGTGCACATATTGGCATCCCGGTATATTATCAGACCAGACCCCCTGGAAAGAAAGTCTGAGGTCCTCACACTCCTGCGGGGTGACCTCCCCACCCCCACCCACCCATCGACTGAGGCAGGAAGGATGCTGGGTGACCCGGGACTGCATTGAAAGTTTGCAGCTCTGAGGCTGTTCCACCTGGGGACCTCCTTGCTTCCCTGCAGGATGGTGGGTTTTGTAAGCAGCCTGCCAGTTCCCCGGGGAGGAAGGGGGTACTGCTGACGCGCTGGGCCGAAGCCGGCCGCCCCCTACACCACCGGGGCTGGGGCGGCCCCCGCCTGCGCTGCGGGCTCTGCAGAGGCGCGGGCCGGGCCGGGGGCGCGCGGGGCGCGGGCGGGGCGCGCGGGGGCGCGGGCCATGCCGCCAGCTGCTGAGGCCGCCGCACCCCTGGGCCTCCGCGGTCACCTGCGCGGCGCCGGCGCCCTAGCGCTCCCGCGGCGGCGGGCGGCCGGCGGACGGCGCGGAGGGCGCCCGGCGTAGGCGGCGGGGTGGGCCGCGCCGGTATTTATAGCTCGGCAACAGCAGCGGCTGCAGCGACGCCGCCGGCCCATCTCGCCAGCTTCCCCGCGAGCCCGCCGCCTCGGCGGGGCTGCGTCGGACCTGCTCCCCGAGTGCGGACGCCCGAGTCGCGCGGCCCCCTAGGTGAGTGCGCGGCCCGCGCCCGGCCCCCGCCCCGCTCCCGCCGCAGCGCGGCGCCCCTCGGGCCGCGCCGGCACCCCGCGGAGGCGGAGCCCCGGCCCGAGCGCCCGGGTACTCGAGACCGCGCCGCCCACCCTGGAGAGCGGGCGGGTGCGGCGGCGGGAGGCCGGGGCGCGGGGCTGCCGGGGAGGGCAGGGGCGGCCCCGCGGCGAGAGGCGTGCGGGGGACCCCAACTCCTGCACTCAGAGCGGGTGGGGACCTCGCCGGCGCAGATCTTGACTTTCCTCGCTCCAGTGATTCCTGGGGTGCGGAGTGAAAGCCTTACCTGTCGTTTGTTAATTAAACGAACAGGTTGCAGCTCAAGGGGGTTTTCCTTAAAAAAACAAACTTGAGGCTTCGGGTGTTTACGAACTTCATCGTGGCCAAATGGAGCCCCGTGAGCGTTCCTGGGGGGTGCCGCAGGCCCACAAGTGTGTCTGACCTACGGGTGATACTTGGGCTGCCATTATTCTCCCACTCGCTGTGGAACTGTCACCCGACCTGGGAGGGGACCCGGTCCGTTAGGGAGGGGCCCCTTGGGTCCCAGCTTTGGCCGTCAGATAAACGTATGGATCCGGGGAATAGCTACTGTTGTCCAGTGTTGGGGACAGAAGGGCTCGACCGCGGGGCCTGATCCCAAACCAGGAGTGGGCTCTGGCGAACCCCTCGTCAGAATTTAGGCAAGGACTCCAGACAACGGTAAGGAACGTGGCAGCCAGCGTTTACTGATGGAATGGCAGCTCGGGGGAGAGGGGCCCCCTGTGAAGGGGTAGGCTTGGGAATATATAGGTTTTAGGACTCTGGTTTGGAAACAGAAAGTTCATCTTCATTGGCCGAGAAAACAAAAGGATTGCACTTGACCTGACTGGAGTTCATAGCTCAAAGGTGCTTGTTGGTGGCAGGCGCTCTGAGTAGGTACGTGTGTGCCAGGTTCCATTTGCTCAGGGTTTAGGGTCTGCAGTTGCAGCGACCAGTGCAAGATGTTATCTGGCCTGGTTTCAATTTTTCAGGTCTTTTCCCTCCCGACTACCAGCAACCTGTGGACTATAGGTTTTAGGATTGTGCACATTTTTGTCAGCAGTCCTGAATTGTGGGGGTCAGGGATTGAGATTTCCCTGCTTGCCTCTGCTCAAGTGGAGGCTCTAGGGAGTTATGTTTGTTTCTCTAGGATAACAGGAATTACATCCAGGTAGCTTAAATTTTTTTGGAGTCACCAAATTTTCTGGGGGCTTATTGTGAAACAATGAGAAGGAAGAAAGTTAAAGAGGATGCTAATTGTTGTTGTTCCAAGTACTGAGACCCGCCTTAGCTCAGAACAATAAACTTGAGTGTTGTGTGTGTACATGTGTCTGTGTGTGATGGAAGTAAACATTTATGTGTGGCTATGAGTCTGTGAGACCCCAAATTTTTCCTAGTATAATTGTGTTGAGTAATTGTATTTCCCCTAGTAAATGATAGCATGTCTGAAATCCACAGATGGACTTCTGGAAAGCTTTCGGAATTTTGTTTTGTCTTCAGAAAAAAGTTCTTCCAATTTATTGGCTATAAAGCATTGTAGAACTCTGTAAAAACTATTTTTCTGGTAAAGTATTGAATTTTTCCAGGCCTATATTTTCTAATAACCCTCCACCCCAGTCTTTAAACTACTTTAGTAGTTTAAACGTGATGAATTGTGACATTTTGAGTCAGGTCTTTAACCCACCCCCACCCCACCTCCATCTGATCCTTGTGATCAGAAATCTGTACTTGTCTCTTTTATTTAATTTGCTGCTTGAAACTGCCAATCATTTAAAAATAATTTCAGAAATGAGTTTTACTTTATTCATGAGCTGTTACTTTCTCTAGAACATGAGTGATCACAGATTGTCACTGAAAAGGAAGGCTAAACATTTTTAAGTAATTCACTGGTGATTATTCTCAATTTCATAACACAAAATGGCATGCATATCTTGCCACTTCAGTGATGAATTGACTAATATCAGACCTCCTTTGTTTTCAGGTTTTCTGTTTTAAGAACTTGTATTGATTCAATGCGTTGTTGTCCTAGGATCTATAGGATAAAAACAAAGGTGAAAAATCACAGACAGGTTGAAAGCTATGTAAGAGAAAGTGGAGGAAGTGATTTGTGAATGTGATCCTCTAAATTAGCTAGGGTCCACAAATACCATGTTGGTAGCTATTTGACCACTGATGGTGGTTTCATTGATTGACTTAAAAGGTTGCTTTTTATTGAAGAGGCTGTGTGGTGTATTGTATTAGACTAAAAATAAGAAGTTCCAACTTCTGTTATTGTTGCTGTTTATATTTTTAAAACTTGCATTATGTAAAATGCTGTGTGTCATCTCCTCATGTCTGCCTTTTCATCTACTAATTCAAGAGCATATACCGAGACCTAGCCCTACCCCAGGGTTAATTCAGGCTCTTTTATGCTTGTTTATTTTTAACCTTCTTGCCTTGTGTCCTCTTACAGACCAGCATCCCATTTTTGAAGTCTCTTCTCTTTGGCATGGAATCTTAAGTGTATTTTTCTCACCCAAGGCTAGACCATCATCCATCCATCACCTGTATATTTACTTTTTCATTTGTTCTTCCATCAGCAAGTATTTGCTAGGCCTGACTCATCACTTGGTACTTACTCAACTTCCTTCCCATTGAACCCTTACTCTAGTTTATGTTTCTCAGTGTGAGGAACACAGTGGTAATAAGAGTTTTGACTTGACGCATATGGAGAGAGCACTGCCTGTTTCTGCTAGTCAATCGTTTATAACCTTGGGCCGATTGTAACCTTTCTGAATCTCTTTTTTATTGATAAATACAAGGGTTTACTTGGCATAAGGAAAAATGAGATAATATATGAAACTTACTTGCCAAGTGTTCAGCACATAAAAAGCCCTAAACAGTGTTAAATATTATGGTGTCTCTATGTGCTCCAGTGCTGTTCATCTCAGGAAATGGCAATTCCATTCTGGGTTTTGCCAGGCTAAGTCCACACACCGAACACATCAGTCAGTCTTGCTGTCTCTTCCTTTTATTTTTTATTTTTAAAGATTTATTTATTTATTTATTGTAGTGTAGAAGAACTGGAGTGTGGGCCAGAGGTGCGGGGGATGGTGGGAGGTGAGAGGATTCACCAGAGACAGGGTGGGGAGCAGAACAAGTGGAGTAACTGAAACTGCTAGTACAGGAGAGGTCTGCTGTACTATGTGGGTCAGCTCCCTGGGTGGGGATGGAACTCAGGCCCCAGAATTGACAGCGCTGAGACTTAACCCCTAGGCCACCAGGGAGGCCCCGGCTCTTCCTTTTAAATGAATCCAGAAGTCGATCTATTTCACCCACCAGACCAACTGGCCCGTCTGACATTTAGGCCCAATTGTGTCCCTCTCCGGCTTCTCACCTGACAGTTGGAGAGCACACATGCGCAGTATGACTTGAAGACCTCCCGAACCTCATCTTCTTTTGTACTCCCGCACCCTATCCGGTCACATTGGTCTCCATGTTGTTCTTTAAATGCACTAGTCATGGACCCAGTACAGTGCTTTGCAATTTTTGGTTCTCTTTTTGGACCATTCTTCTCCCCAGATACCTGCTTGCCTACGTCCCCTTCTCTCGTGTCTTGGTTAAATGTCAGCATGTAGTGAGCCTTTTTCACCTCCCTCTCTCCTGAAACTTCTGTTAACTTTCTCCTGCTTTAATTTTCTCTATCAATTAGTAAAACACTCTCTGTTTAGTGTCTGCTTCCCTCAGTGAGACTAAGAAGCTGGGTGCTTTCTGTTAGTAACCCCTCACACTAAGGCCAGCGCCTGGCATAGATAAACATCTGCAAAGCTTGAACAAATGAATCATGAACTTTGTCATGGCAATAACAGATCTGGACTTAGCACTTTCTAAGCTTTTTGGACGGGCGGCTTAAGCTCCCCGAGCCTTAGTTTCAATATTTGTAAACCAGGGATCACATTCATCCTTTACCTGTATAGTTGCATTAAAATCCTTTTCCACTGAGAATCTAGTCTCAGTATTATTTACATGCTCATTTTAGTGGGTGACCAGGAGTCACTTGTATTTTAACTGTGGTCCTCTGGGTAGAAGTGACTGGGCAAGGGAAATGATGGACTTTCCAAGGGAAACCTCCTTTAGTATTTACTGTAACCCTAAGCAAGTACTTCCATTTAGGATTGTACTGGTGAAGAAAGGAAATCACAGAGCGGGCAGAAGTTTGCTCCTGGTCACAGAGCTAGTGAAAAGCAGAGTCAGGTGGAACTAGACCACACTTCTCCTGCTGGTTGGCTGGCCTTCTGAAAACAGATGCCCAATTCCTTTGATGGTGTCCGTAGACTCACTCTAGTGTGGGATTTTGCCCATTAAAAACTTTAGGTGACAAAAAACAACAACCTTAACAACAAAAACTCTAGGTGGCAAAATGTGATCGAAATATAGACTATTAGTTTTACTCCTCTGTAAAGAAATTCCAATCTCTGCCTGTCCTTTTTTTTTTTTCCAAAAGATTTATTTTTTATTTATACATACAAGCTGGGGTACAGGCAAGAGGCGTGGGGCGGCGAGAGGGTTCACCAGAGAGAGAGTGGGGAGCAGAACAGGCAGATCAGAAATACACTGCTGAGGGGAGCAGCGGGCGAGGCAGGAGAGGTCTGCCGCACCATATGGGATTCTCCCCGGCCGGGTGTCGAACTCGCATCGC
>PVIJ01007223.1:23465-56054 GCA_004024925.1 Scalopus aquaticus | reverse complement strand
TGCCTGTCCTTTTGACATACAACTTAAACGTGGCTAGATCCTAGGGATGAAATTAAATGACTGTGAAAAGTCTTTTGTTAACCTCAAAGAACTTTACATGTATTGGTAAAAAACTACAACTAGGTAATTGAAGAAAAGAGCCTTTAACTGCATCTTGTACTAATACAGTCAAAAACTGTCCAAGACACAGCTGTATGCTTTACAAAGTGCACACCACAAAAAATAAAACGGAGGAGGCCTTTTAAAAAATAATTTTTAAGACATTGGATTCATGCTACTGAAATAAAATTCACACTTCTGGTAGAGAACAGGTATAGTCACTTTCAGTGAGCCCTTTAATAAGAGCTAGGATGGGTCACAGGTGAATTATGTGACTTTAATTTTCTCCCAGAATAATGGTCTACAGTGAAAATAACTTGTGCATGTTACCTGATCAGGTATGACAAGCTGCTCAGGCATCCGGAAGCAGACATATGCTTTGGGTGTGGCTCATTTGTCTAGTCATAAATGTTTTTTGTTTTGTTTTTTAATTTTTTTAAAGATTTTTTTAAAATTTATTTTTTTAGCATAAGAGAACTAGGGTGTGGGCCAGAGGTGCAGGGGGTGAGAGGATTCCTCAGAGACAGAGTGGGAAGCAGAATAGGTAGATTAACTGAAATACACTGATGAGGGCAGCAGCGGGTGAGACAAGAGAGGTCTGCTGGGTCATCTGTGGGTGGAACTCAGGCTGTAGTGGTAACAGCCCTGAGGCCCAACCCCCTAGGCCACCAGGGACACCCTGTTTCTGTTTTTATATAGCTTGTTAGTTCATCGGGGACTTTTCTATACATATCCATAATTTTTTTCTTTTTTTTTAAAGATTTACTTATTTATGCATACAAGAACTGGGGTGTAGGACAGAAGCGTGGGGCCAGTGAGGGGTGAGAGGATTCACCAGAGACAAAGTGGGGAGCAGCACAGGCAGATCAATTGAAGTACACTGCTGAGGGGAGCAGTGGGTGAGGCAGGAGAGGTCTGCTGCGCCATGTGGGATTCTCCCTGGCACAGGGGATCGAACTGCAGTGGCTACGGCAGCCCCATAGGCTGACTTAACTCGTTGCACCACTAGGGAGGCCCCATAATTTTTTTCTTAATGAAAGTTATATAGTCCATATATTTTATACTTGTCATTATGTAAAATTAACTTTGAACCAAGATTCCCACTTTGGACAGTGAAAGTCACACTCCTGAAATCCTTGTTTTCATTTATTTGTAAACACCTTAATAAATAATGAAGTGTGATACTCTGGCTCAGTCCATTATTACGTTACTTATTAGGGCATCGGTATCCGGGTGTAGGCTTTTTTTGATCTTTTGCTTAAACTGTTGGTGTTGCCTCTAAACTAGTCTTTCCAATTTCCTCAAGTCTCATATTTTTCTAAGTTGGCAGAGAAATCTTCCCAAGGTCCTACTTCAATCAGTTTTATCACTTTTCTGCTTTGAAATCACTGATTCCCTGTTCTCTGTGCACAGCAATACAGAACAAGACTTTGCATAATCCTCCTTGAATTGGCTTCGCTCTCTCTGCTCTGTCCCTGTCCGTAAGTGTCCCCAGGCCCCCTGTCTCCCAGCCACACACAATTGCCACTTTCTGTACCTGTCCCAGCTGCCCTCCTCTCTTCCTCTGCTTGTAGTATCCTCCCAGCTGAAATGGCCTCACCTCTCTCTCATTTTGCCTTCAAGTCTTCAGTCTATAGTGCCGTGTGAAACATGGGCTTGTGGTAACATGTGTGGCATCCTTAATCTTTGGTATAAATAGTAGAGCCTCGAGATGTGGAAACTATGGTAATGTGAAAAAACAAAGATTTCCAGCTCATTAATTGTGGCATCTACCTTATGATGTCCTTACTTATGGGGGGGTTGGTTAATGGAATGGTTGAACAGTTCTCAGAGGTGCAGTATTCTCTCTCTCTCTCTCTCTCTATATATATATATATGTATATATGCATACACACACAATATATGTAATATATGTAGTTACATATATTGTGTATATATGTTATAAATAAAAAACATCATTGTTCATTTTTGTACAGTGTTGGCTTTCTCCTCTCATGTGTCGTCCCTGTAGAATTTCTACTACTAATTCACCCATGAACCATCACCACAGTCCCTTGTGCTCTTCCCTCCCCTACTGAATGTCTCTTGATTGATAGTTTCCTGTTAATTTTGTTTATTTTTTTTCCTGATCCCTTACTTGGTTCCCCTATATTCCTCCTATAATGAAACCATCTGATATTTTTCTTTTTACTTCTGGCTGATTGTACTGAGCATCTTCCCTTCCAGCTCCATCCATGTTGCTGCAAAGAACCTGAGTTTATTTTTTTTTAATTGCTGAATAATATTCCATTGTGTGTGTGTGTATATATATATATATAGACCACATCTTCTTGATCCAGTCATCTGTTTTTGGGCATTTGGATTGTTTCCATATCTTACCTATTGTAAATAATGCCAGATGCAGTGTTCTTTACAAGCATAGTTAGGAAATCAAAGAAATCACCATGATACGAAAGGACAGTCAGCTCAACTCAACCACTTACACTGATGCTTCCAGAAGGGAAAAATTCGAGCTATCCTGTAGTTAGTCCCAGAATCCCACTTCTTTCTGAGCTGATGAAGTTGAATTTGAATAATAATAGTCGACCCATTCATTCTAGAAATTCTGTGAGTCTTATATATCCAAAAGCTTTATGATCGGGAACTTTCTAACCAACATGTAAAGGGCAAGATTTGGAATTGACGTCTCTGTGCTGGGAGGCAGAAGAGAGAGGGTCGCGGCCAGGTGTCTTGGTTTTGAGGCCTAGCTCTGGCATAGGCTGGCTTTGAAATTTGGGTCAAGTTACTGAACTCAGTCTCAGTTTCAGCATTTGTAACATGGATAAAATAAAGAGTCCTTTGCTTTGGGCTGCTACGTCATCTAAATGGGGTTTGGACAGCTCATTGCACTGTCTGGTCTTTGGCAAATACTCAGTGAGCGTGAACTTTGATAGTGTTGACAACATAGAACCTGATGCTGGGATGCAGGGGCTTAGAGGGAGGGTGTGAGGGTTGCTGTTGCCTTCCCTCCTTCCCACCCTCCAGAGACAGAGTGGGGAGCAGGACAGGGAGATTGAAATCCACTGCTGAGGGGAGCAGTATGCGTGCGTGCATGCGAGGCAGGAGAGGTCTGCTGGGACATGTGGGAATCTCCCTGGCCTGGGATAGAACTTGTGCGGCAGTGGCTGCTGATAGTTTCATAGGCTGAGACGTAACACCAGGGAGACCCTGCTGTTGCCTTTTCTTTTCATGTTTTAAGTGGAAGCAACAGGCTTTCTCTTGCACAGAAGCTCACCTTGACATTGAAGGGGGCTTCTTTGTTGGGGTGGACCACTCAGCTCATCCAGTAGATATTATCAGCTGCCCACAACCCGCCCAGGTTGGTGCTGTGCCCTCAAAGTAAACTCTGTGGTCCAGGGGACAAACAGAGAGTTTCACTATGATGTGCTTGCAGCTAAGATCAACGTGATTTTCTTTACGATAAAGGCTGTGATCTACAGTTGCAGAATTGAATCAAAAAAAGGAAAGGGCTTGCAGACTGTATACACTGCATAGCATGCACAGTTGGACAACCTCAATGCTGGATTATTAAAATTAGTGTCACCAGGTGATCATATTGACCACAGAGATGCTTTATGTGGACAACAGAGGTGAAAACAATTTTGGTGCTCTGGACACCAAGTTCCTAAGGAGCTAGAAATAGGGCCAAGATGACTAAGCAAACTTTTGGCATCCTTTTGTAGGAAGTAAGGAAGCAGGGATAAGCAGAATTTTTTTTTCAAGTTACTATTTATTTTTGAAATTTGTGACTCCCTCAAAGACACCATTTCAGGTTTGGAATATGAAGCAGAATAAGTTTCAGCCCTGCTTAGCATAAATAAAAAGACTAAATGATCAGTATCGTTTCTGTTCATTTAACTAGTAACTAGCTAAGTCACTGGGTCTGTTTGTGGGATTAAAGAATAATCTGTAAATGTGATGGAAGAAACACGTCCAGCTTTGTGATGCCTTGGAGAGATCCAGGGCTGGGGATGCCTTGGAGTCCAGTGCTGACGCTTAAACCTACAGGGTGTGTGAATTACCCAGACAGCAGCTCCTCAGAGCCTTTTGTTTTCTTACTTGTAACATGGGAGTGATAGCGGCATTCACAGGTCTCGTGGGAATCAGGTCTGTGCTAGTGCAGGGCCACTGCACAGTATTAGAGTTTTCTCTCTAGAAAAGATATAAATACTGGAGAGGAGCAGCTATTTTCAAACTTGTTTGAATGTTCTAATTCAATTTTGACATGCAAACTTTACATAACTCACAAAACAAGACTCTAAAGTTAACAATAAAATTGGTGTATTTGGTGCTCTAAATCCTGCTTTGATGTGGCATGGGAAGGGGGAGCTGGGCTGGGGAGGCCCCTACAGCTGAATCCCGCCTCAGTAAGAGGAAGCAGCATGGAAACCTGGGATAACAGTTGCCTGAAGGAGAACCCTTTTGGGTTCTGGGAGGCATGGAGGCACTGTTGCTGCTGTAAAGACTGACCTTGAGGTCACGCCTCTCGTGGAGGTGGGCTTGGGTATTTCCAAAGGAGCTGTCTGAAGCCAAGTGGACCCCCCCACCCATTCTGGCCGCTTTGCACTTTGGATATCACGGGAAGGCCGGTGTTCATCTTTGTTCTCCGCTTTCTCTAGAGTGACAGTCATCTCGGGATCTGCTGCTTTACTGGGTGATTGGCCTCACTGTAGAAAAGGGAAGACTCTTGCCATAGTCACCATTCCTAAGCAGTCTGAGCAGTCCCTGGGAGCAGGTGTCTCAGAATCTTCACGCAGATGAGGAGGGAAGTTGCTCAGGGCCATGACGTCAAGGCAGAAGGATTATTTGTTTGGCTGAATGTCACGGTCACTCGTTTTTTGTGTCTACATTACTTTTCTAAAAGAGTTAAGATAAGTCTTCCTTACCTTAGATTGTGGGTTTAGTGGCCATTCATCAGCCCAGACTATGGGGCTAGGACTTGGGGTCTTGGAGCCTGGTTGCGGATGCTTCATTGACTTGGAGTTATTTCAGATACTGTGGCTTGACCTTTGCACTTTTCCTTTTTTAAAGACTTTATTTTATTTTTGTGTAGAAGAACTGGGGTAGAGGCCAGAGATGCGATGGAGGGGGTGAGAGAATTCCCCAGAGACAGAGAGGGGAGCAGAACAGTGGATCTACTGAAATCCACTGCTGAGGGGAGCAGCGGGCAAGACAGGAGGAGTCTACTAGGCCATGTGGGTCAGCTCCCTGGTCTGGGATTGAACTCAGGCAGCCGAGGTGATAGCACTGAGACTTAACCCCTAGGCCACCTGAGAGGGCCCGATCATTGCACTTTTCACCACGGGTAGGATGAGACTGCTAATCAATGCACACGTCTTCCCCAAAGCATTCAGGATTTGTGCAGAACTTGGTCATGTGCATATTTGTTTCCCGGGCTATAGAAGTAGCTACTACAGAATGAGTATAGTCATCTCTAGAGAGGGATGTGTCTCTCGAAGGCATTCAGGGGGTGCCATCCTGAGACTGGGCCTTGGGACTGTCCTTCCAGGCAGGGAAGGCAGATGGAGCTGATCTGGCTGTCTGGAGGTTGGGCGGGGAGAGGGGGTGCTCCGGCCCTGGGTTACACTCAAGTCGGAATTCTCCTGCTTTGTGACTTTGGGCAGTTTACATAATCTGGGTGATTATAAATCTTCAGCGCCCTTCCTGTAGGGCGAAGCTATGGCAGTGATAATGGCCGTCCCTCAGAGTGTCACTGTGACCGAGAATGGAGTAATGATGCTTGCAGACACCAATGCAGCCAGGCCATCAGAGGTGGTGGGCTCCGGAAGAGACCCTTCCTTTTTCTCAAAGCTAAACAGATTGAGAATGGAGAAACAAGGAATTGGCCAAGTGCAGTGAAATTACTGCCTTTATTATTATTACTTAATCCTAGATTTAATCTTTTTTATTGCTGGAAATGGAAAGAAACAGCATAGTCTGAGCACCCAGTGAACCCACCAAAACTCAGATGTGGGCAGATTTGATCCCTGTCACAGCACTTGTGTTTGTTATGGGCTGGCTGACTTCTGAAGAGGAATGAGAAAGGGGCCGGGCAAACCTTTGGAGGTGGAGCCTGGACAGCAGAATTTTAAAAAAGCTTTTGTGTTTACAATGTGCTTCTATGTTAGGGCACAGTCCTGTAGGCACATCACGTGTTTTGCGATCCTCTGTGCCGTTGCATATGCCCAGATTGACCCCTGTACCTTCTTCACTTGGAAAAAAATTCCTACTAATCTTTCAGCCTCGAATGGGTGTGTCTTCGTCTGCCCCTTTGCCTCACTTCCCACAAGCAGTGTTGTCTAATCTATGCTGGAAGCAACTACTCATCCACAGGAGCTATTTCATGAGACATAAACCGTGTTGGAATTATTTGATTACTAGATTGTGAACATTTTTTTGTGAAAGTCCACGCGCATACACACATCTGTCAGAGTAGAGAAAAAATTCTCAAAGTATGTCTACGAAGTTATTAAGGGATCTTAATTCTGAGGAGAGAGGGTTGGGGCAAGGAGAATATTTTTTTTTGTTTGTTTATGTATGCTCAGCTGACTTGTACATTGCTCTGATTTTTAAATCACCCTGTACTGTCATAGCATCACAGAGATAATCTGAAAGAGGAGAAATTGGCTTTTTGTGCTGCATTTCTTCCTGGGATGACCTGCACATGTCACCTAAGTCATCACCCCAATTTTTGGATGTTTGCCCTCTCCTGTCCTTCCCCCCCAACTTTAAAAAAAAAGATTTTATTTATTTTTGCATAGAAGAACTGGGGTGTAGGCCAGAGGTGCAAGGGGTGAGAGGATTCTCCAGAGACAGAGTGGGGAGCAGAATAGGTGGGTTGACTGAAATTCACTGCTGAGGGGAGCAGTGGGTGAGACAGGAGAGGTCTGCTGCATCATGGGGGTCAGCTCCCTGGCTGGGAATGGAACTCAGGCCATAGGGGTGATAGTACTGAGACTCAACCCTGAGGCTACCAGGGAGGCCCTCAACTCTTTTATTCTCCTTTTTTTAATATCCCACATGATCAGAGACATAGTCAGTGATGGGGAAGGGACTGTATTAACTTCCACAATCCCAGACTTGTCTTGGTGCCTTACTTGCTAGGAAGAGGTATCATTTTTTCCAAATATCTCTATTCAGTCATTACTGTGACTGAGCAGATAATAGGAAGAGAAAGGCCTTGTTCCCTGCTCTAACCCTTTGTACCTTTCCTTCCACAGGTGGACTACGGAGCTGAAGTTGTGAAGGATGGGTAAAGACTTCCGTTACTATTTCCAGCACCCCTGGTCTCGCATGATTGTGGCCTACTTGGTGATCTTCTTTAACTTCTTAATATTTGCGGAGGACCCAGTTTCTCACAGCCAAACAGAAGCCAATGTTATTGTCGTTGGAAACTGTTTTTCATTTGTAACAAATAAGTACCCCAAAGGAGTTGGCTGGAGGCTCCTGAAGGTGCTTCTATGGCTACTGGCCATTCTCATAGGACTAATAGCTGGCAAATTTCTGTTCCATCAGCGTTTGTTTGGTAAGTACCCGTGATAATGATATGATTTCTGTTCTTCAGGATGAAACTTGGTTATTTCTGAATGCCATTGTAAGATGTATTTTCATTTGCCCTCCAGCCTTAATTTGTTATGCACTGTTGTAGCTCTGTTCTTCCACTGTTCTCAGTTTAATGTCCTGTTCCTCTGTGGCCTAAGGAGAATTAGCAAGAAGTAAAATTAGTACTAAACTTCATTTCAAAAAATGGCTTTGGAGCTAAAATAAATGGGTGTGATTTTCTTTAGAGAGAACATGAAAATAGCTCTTTCCCCATAAACATAACCTAAATGTGGCATCGGAGAGAGTCTATAAATTGTAAAGAGGTAACATCACATTTTCATTATAGTGAATTAACCATTACCCATGTATTTACACATACTGTTCGTTTGGGAGAACTGGAACAGAAACTCTAACTTTTTACCTTCACTTCTTTTTTTCCCCTTTTTTTGGTGACATTGGTCTTAGGATGTTTATTGAGTTTGTTTATCCACAAAACGATATATAGGAAGCAATCTATTGGTGGTAAGCAACAGAAAAAGGAATTAAATTAGTTTAAGTTAAAGAGATAGCTTACTGTAACAATATTGGTAAAATTCACAGAGACCTAGGATAGAATCCATCTTGATAGTTGGAAAAAATGGAGGCAACGTGGATTGTCAGCTGTTTATCTTGCTTCTTTGTCATATCAGCTTTGTCCTCTATTTACTCTGAAGATCAGTTTACATCCACTTGGAGAGTCTCACTTGAGTCCCCTGGTCCCAAGTTTAAAATCTCAGGGGAGATACTGAAATTAGTTTCAGTGTGGGTCTACCTCTGATCTAATTGATTGTGGCCAGGAGGTGGGTGATAATATGGAACAAATATTCATCGACCACTTATTACTTGCCAGACTCTCTCTTTTGGACAGCATCTCAAAAGGGCAAGGTCATTACCCTTATAGAAACTTACATTTTGTAAGATGGAGAGAGGCACTAAGCAAGTAATTGTATGATACACAAGCAAGTAAGTCATAAGTACTATGGGGAAAAAGGTTTCAAATACTGCTCGGTGAATTTGGAAGATAACTTAGAACTTTTTTTTTTTAAAGATTTATTTATTTATGCATACAAACTGGGTACAGGCCAGAGACTTGGGGCGGTGAGAGGGTTCACCAGAGACAGAGTGGGGAGCAGAACAGGCAGATGGACGGAAATACACTGCTGAGGGGAGCAGCGGGTGAGGCAGGAGAGGTCTGCCGTGCCATGTGGGAATCTCCCTGGCTGGGCATCGAATTCGCGCTGCTGCTGCTGACAGCTCCACAGTGCAGCGCTTAACCGTTGCGCCACCAGGGAGGCCCAGAACTTTGAATTTAATAATTACAACACCACAGTGACTTTGTGTGGGTATTTGCAGTCTAGAAGCTTGGTTAGAAACAGATGGCAGTGATTTAATGATTGAACAAATCACTAAATATTCATATATGTATGTGTACCACTATAAATTTGAGTGACTTCTTTCTGAATTTTTGAGCAGTTTTCTCTGTGAGAGTTACCTGCAACAGAACTTGAAAGATTAATCAGGGTGGGGACTGCTCAGGCTGCTGTATTGGACACAAAGGATGAAAAGTGGAGAGTTCTAATAAAAGACTTACTGATTTGGTTACCAGGGGCATTCTGGCTGTACCAGGAAAAAAGGTAAGGTGGATGATGGTCTGGGAACACTGAACAGGAACCTGAAGATGTGGCTGAAACTGAATAGGTGGAATGGGACTAAGAAAAGGGAAAGGGTGGATGGGTGTGGTTAGATGCCATATTGTTACAGAAGTAGTCATTCTTTAGTGGTGATTCCCAGCTAAGGTATGATCTTTAGAGAGTGGGTGCTAAGCTAAAGTGGGGACACAGGTCATTCATAGAAAAGATACCTGGGAACTGGGTGTTAGTTGGACCACCCAGCAAACACTGAACCAGCATGGTGTGGTGCATAGTATTTATATGGATTTAAATTAATAACAGAGCTATTAATTGCAAGCAGTGGCTAGATGTTCGTGTTTGTGACCCTTCCAATGAATTTGTATAGAACGCTAAGGTGAACTTATACCAAAATATGCAGTTTGGAGAAAACTTGCCTGCTTATATTAAAGGCATTGAAAATCACAGTCAATTTGCAAGATTGTAAATGGTATTAATAATAAGGTGATGGTATTAATGATAAGGTAATGGTATTAATAGTAAGGGCAGAACATCTGGCTGTATAAGTGCACATTTTGTTAAGTTATTCTATTGCAAAGTTTATCTCTTAAACTAAAATCTCATTTTAGGCATGGCTTACTTTTTAGTTCTCCTGTTGTTATAACTAATTTAGCCCTGAAAAATTACTCTAGATCTCAAGTGGTTTATTACTCTAGATCTCAAGTGGTTTTAAAATAACGCAAAAGTGTATTGTAATTTTTTTGGCTTACAAGAGGAAATTAAAAAATATATATATTTATATCACTGTTTATTTTTGTACAGTGTTTGATTTCTCCTCTCAGGTATAGTCCTCATAAAATTCCTGACACGAAGTCACCCGTGCACCATCAGCATAATCCTTTGTGCTCTTCCTGCCCCTGTTTTGATCCCTCTCCCTCCCCTGAAAAATGTCTCTGATTTATAGTTGCTTGTTAATTTTGCTTTTAATTTATTATTTATATATTATTTTCCTGATCCCTTGTTTGGTTCCCTTATGCTCCTCCTATAAGTGAAACCATCCAATATTTTTCTTTCTCCTTCCGACTTATTTCACTGAGCATAATCCCTTCTTGCTCCATCCATGTTGCTGCAAATGGCATTACTTTATCTTTTTTGATTGCTGAGTAGTAGTCCTTTGTGTATATAGACCATATTTTCTTGATCCAGTCATCTGTTTTTGGGTATTTGGGTTGTTTCCATATCCTAGCTACAATAGGAAATACTCTGTAATGTGGCCGCTTTATTGCTTCTATTTGTCACTTTTGTTAATTTTTTTCCTTACTAAAAACTTATGAAATTATATGGAGTATTAGAAAAGGAATGATAACTTCTTGTAAACCTTCATGATCAGTGGATAAGATCTCTCCACTTGTGACTGAGTTGTTTCAGAGAACTCCAAACATCATCATCTCCTTCTGCCATCTTTCACGGCCATTGTTTCTTCTTTGGGTCACAGAACTCTTGCTTATTTGTTTCATAGTTCTGTCCTCCCATTGTGACTGGAATGCTTTTTCTATGTGCCTAAATGCTTCTGTCACAAGAGAATAAAATGTAAACTGTGACTGGTATGCGAAACTCTTCTTTGATCTACTCCTGCCTGGTAGTCAGATCTGCTCCTGCCTGACTTAATACCTAGTTGCTTGACATTCCACACCAAACAGAATTATTTACGGATTCTCTCCTGCTCTGTGCCTTTGCCTATGTGCTTCCCCATGCCCGTCCTCCTCATCCCCTCCTTGTTAAAGCGGCTGACTTCCATTTTTTCTCCACATCCTGGGTGAAGCATTATCTTTTTGTGATACTTTTTGACTCCCTTCTGTCAGACTTGAGTTGCAGTTTCTCCAGCTTCCACCTGTGTCCACTTGTGCCCAAAAGAGGACAGAAGGGCACTCTGAAATTGACAGCCGTGTGACATTTGCGGGAAAGGAATCCAACATTTAATGCAAACATAAACATTGTTCTTATTGAGTTGGAATGTGGTAAATGTTCCACAGTGTTTCCTTGTTCCCAAATAACAAACATTTATACATAATTAATTTCCTTGGGGAGGCCATATTTATATATATTTTTAAAGATTTACTTATTTATGCGTACAAGCTGGGGTACAGGCCAGAGGCTTGGGGTGGCGAGAGGGTTCACCAGAGACATTGTGGGGAGCAGCACAGGCAGATCGACGGAAATACACTGCTGAGGGGAGTAGCGGGCGAGGCAGGAGAGGTCTGCCGAGCCATGTGGGAATCTCCCCAGCCCGGGCATCGAACTCGCATTGCTGTTGCCTACAGCTCCATAGCGCAGCTCTTAACCTCTGCGCCACCAGGGAGACCTGAGGCCATATTTAAACCTTGAAAAAATTGTAGATGTAAGCTTGTTGGAGGCAGCTTTGAGGATGATGAGGATGTATGTAGATTGGGAGGAATGGGGTTATTAATTATAAGCACAGAAATTTGAGTTAACGAAATAGCAGTGGTTTACAAAACAGTCTGAATTATCTTGTGAGATAGTTTCATTTTTATGGTGATTCTCTTATGAAATGCCAAATATAAATCTTAAATAGGAAGCCCCTATATATTTTCGTGGCCCTTTCATTTTTTTGGCTTGTAAGTCTTCCCTCATTTAATCTTGCTCTGGAAAGTCTCTTATTATTAGAATCTAAAACCCCACTGGATTGCCATTGAAAGCAGGTGTGAGGAAGAGTGAATGATCCTATGAGCACAGCTCATTGGTTAATCCAGTTTATTGGTTAGAAAATTTAATGATGCAGGGGGTTAAGTATTGGCACTATGAAACTATCCACAGCCACTGCAGCACAAGTTCTATCCCCAGCCAGGGAGCTTCCCACATGGCACAGCAGACCTCTCCTATCTCGCCCACTGCTCCCCCCGCTGCTCCCCTCAGCAGTGTATTTCAGTCAGTCTGCCTGTTCTGCTCCCCACTCTCTCTCCAGGGAATCCTCTCAACCCCCACACCTCTGGCCTGCACCCCAGCTCTTGTATGCATAAATGAAATAAATCTTTAAAAAAAAAGAAAATTTTAAATGAGACATGAATATTGTAGTTTCGTGACACTAGTTAGCAACATGAATCCCTCTCATGATCTATAATTTGTAGTGGGGATTAGCAAATAAAAACAGTAACTCTTGCAAATTGGAAATTGCATATCATCAGAGTTTAAATGCGCTTTCCATTATCCACCCCCTCACCTTTGTTGTGTGATTGGAATAATTTGAGAGAGTGGGTTTTTCTACATCTGAGCTCTGAACTTACCTGAGTTCAGACTGGTCATAAAGCTCCTATTTCCCAAATATGGAAAATAACTTAGGAGCCCAAGTGAAAATCCAAATTGAAACATTTCAGGGAAATTTCCATGAGCTTAACACTGGAACTTATATATTATATTAGGTATTTATTAGGTTTTATGCAAATTAGATTCCGTTAGGATTCTGTTACATGCTTTTAATGCCTCTCTTTTCCATTTGTTTGCATATAAAAATGTGTTCAAATCATGCCCCCTTGCCTGTTGAAGGTTTTTACTTCAGTGATATTCATGAATAGAGAAAGCCAAAATTAGATGCTGATTGTAGGACTTATATACACAGCAAAATTGAGCTTTTTCAGGAAATTATTCTTATTTCAAAAGGGAACTGAAATTATTTACAGAAACATATATGCTTAATGTAATAGGGTTAGAAAAATGAGGACCACCGAAAAAAGGAGAAGCAGATGTTTTGATTTCTTGGGTTTTTTTTTTTTTGCATGTTGGTTTGAGTCTCCTTGTAACCTACACAAAAGAGGAAATGTGATCTATTACATAGCTTTGGATAAAAGAAATGATAAAAGGGCCTCCCTGGTGGAGCGGCGGTTAAGCGCTGAGCTGTGGAGCTGTCGGCAGCAGCAATGCCAGCAGCAACACGAGTTTGACACCCAGCTGGGGAGATTCCCACATGGCTCAGCAGACCTCTCCTGCCTTGCCCGCTGCTCCCCTCAGCAGTGTGTTTTTGACGATCTGCCTGTTCTGCTCCCCACTCTGTCTCTGGTGAACCCTCTCGCCGCCCCACGCCTCTGGCCTGTACCCCAGCTTGTATGCATAAATAAATAAATCTTTAAAAAACAAAAGAAATGATGAAAACTGTAAGTTCCGCAGGGGAATTTTTCCTTGTACTAAATTCTGAAATTTCCTTGTTCTAGATTTGAGTCAATTTTTTTTCTTTGTCTTCGAGACACTGAATGGTGAAGTGACAAATGCAGAAACATATTTCATATTTTTGTGTCTTAAAGCAAATTTTCATAAAGTTATAGTGTATCTTTTAAACATAAAAAACAATCGTATGATGTTTTATTCCCTGAATATAATTTTATGAAGGGCAAAGTGATCAGGGTGTAAGTAATGTGTTCTGATTAAATACCTTTATCCAAAGATGGATCTTAGTACGTCAAGATTACAGCAGATGCATTTCTCAGACAAACTGCTCCTGCTGTCTGTCTGTTTTCTTTCCTTTTTGTTTTCTTACATGTGGCAGGAACCTATATGTTAGTTGCAGATTTCTTTTTAACTTGAATGGAGGGCAGGCCAGCTCAGAATGAATTGATATGTATGGCATGTGAAAAGGGTTCTTAAGTTGTTACTATTGCAGACTTCCTTTTCCAAAACATAGATATTTGTATATAAAGTTATTTGTATATATTATTTTATTAATGTCCACTTTCTTATCTATACACTAAACCTCATTACTTCAGGGAGTATGTTGTGTCACTTATCATTTAATCCTGAGTGCCTGGAACATAATAGTATTTGATAAATTTGAATGGGTAAGTTAGTTAACATCCTTTTGTCTTTGCCATTGTTTCCTTTTTATTAAATGCTACAGAAATCTATGTATTTGTTCATTCCTAAAATAAGAGATATAGTTTCTGCTCTCAGGGAATTGAAAATCTAGTTAACCATATAAGAAGGTGCATTAAAAGTATCAAATGAATAACACAGATGTGATACTGGTGGGAATTCAGAAGGGTGAATTCACGGTGTGGCAGCAGGCAAAAGACATCTTTGTTGCTAATGTGGGACCTAAGCTGAGTCTGAAGTGTGGGTGGGATTAAGATCATCAGATAGGGGCATCCCTGGTGGTGCAATGGGTTAGCGCAGCGCTGTTGAGCTGTCAGTGGCTGCAGTGAGAGTTCGATGACCGGCCAGGGAGAATCCCACATGGCAGGGCAGACCTCTCCTGCCTTGCCCGCTGCTCCCTTCAGCAAGTGTATTTCCATCGATCCGCCTGTTCTGCTCTCCACTCTGTCTCTGGTGAACCCTCTTACCGCCTCATACCTTTAGCTTGTACCCCAGCTTGTATGCAGAAATTAAAATAAATCTTAAAAAAAATCGTAGGATAGGATGCAAAGAATTTGTTACCATTTTCAGGTCTTGGGGTTTTGGAGTAAGGAAAAATCAAGGTGGTCACGCTCATTTTGGAGTGAAAGGTTTGTGTTGGGAACGAGCAGGAATTTCAGGAGAGCCACACTCCTTTGGTTTTTAAATGCCAGTCTCGTAACTTTCGTCTTTTCCTTTTCCACTATGGGACTTACATTAAGAAAAGCATTTGAACATAGTGTGTGATGACAAAATCAGTTTATGGCACAAGTAGTGGGAATTGGAAAGGAAGGGACAAGAGGAATACGAAGGAAGTAGGAGAGTACTCTCAGAGTCTCCTGCAGTAATTCAAACCTGAGATTGTTCAGTCCGGAAGAGTGGGATATGGGCGCAGACTGGGGGTACCAGGATCCTGTATACTTCAGCAGTTGATGAGGAGATGAGGAGGGGAGGGTAAGAGTGACATCACAGGTAGGTGGGATGATTGGCTGGTGGCTAAGGGAGTGACTGTTATAAGAAAAGAGAGAAAGTCATTTGGAGATCCAGATTGAGAAGGTAATGAATTCCATAAATAATGGGTACAGGTAATAGGAACGCAGGTGGTGGTCCACTGACCTTGAATAGTGCTCAGAATAGAACATTGTGGATTTACTCAACCCAATCCAGGCCCGCTATTTGTTATCCACACCTTGAGAGCAGGTGTGTTTCAGAATTCAGCGCATGTGCCTATATGCACCAGCCTTATGAGACAGAGGAAATACTCCATCATGAAGCACATTAATGTATCTGTAGCTGAATCAATATGTACTCTTGTTAAGTGGTATAAATAAATAGACTATAATCAGTCTCAGATCAGGTCAGGTTAGCTTTTCTGCTCAGTGAATTCAGGTTTGGTCAGATCTTGCCCACAGATCAGTTACGAAGATGAGAGTCTTTTGGATTTCAGAATTAACAGAAATTGGAAAATGGACCCACACTTGACTCTAACTAACATTTCCTATGCGTCTCTGGTTCTCCCACGATGCCCAGTTGCAAAAAAAAAAAAAAAAAGTCATGAAGAATGTTTTGATAACTAGGCATCTAGAAATGAACACTTGTTGAAAATGTGTACTTCTTGTGTTTATACTATGCAAGATATTAAGGAGTTTGCTGTTTTCTTTGTGTCTATATCTTAGTTTTAAACAGGGAGTTCTGATAAAGCATTCTCAATACATCCAGAAATTTGAGAAGACAAAATCTAGGACTTTTTTCTTTTATTTTAACAAGGATGGTCTGTCATAAAATACTGAGTAACTCAACAATACTCTTGTCATTTAGTGAACTTATGGAAGTCAAATGGTTGCTTGTTTCAAATGTTTGCTTGTTTTCTATTGTTTTTAAATCTGGCTTGAAATTTTTTTCTTTGAGCCACACATATGATTTTATCACTTCAAAATAGAAAAGATTCAGATATTCCAGAAAGTGTGGGCAAGATAGTCAAGATATTCACAGTGTAGTGCCAGCAAGTATAGGGCAGTTTCACTATTGATTTGGACAGACCGATAAAGAAAGTTCGGGAGCCCTCAATGGATTTTTCAGACTTTAATGCTCTCAGGGAAGCAGGCGCACAGGCACGGTAGGCAGGGGTGGGGGGGAGTGGGGGGGCAGGCACGGGCCAGACCCCATGAATCTTTACACTCTTTCTCTGGGTTGTTTCTGATGTTCTGTTTCTCTCATCATCTCATGGTCTCTCCTTTCCTATAGTCATGCCGCTCTTCCTCTGGTAGCCATCCTGAGTGGCGCCGCCCCAATAGCCCTGGCTGCCAGGCTCAGGTGTGCACTTACACACACCCACACCCAGGCTCAGGTGTCCACAACCAGGCACACGTGCCCCGCACCCCGGCTCCCAAGCGCCTTCTGCATCAACACGATCAGGCTGCAGGTGACAGCCACAGAGGCCAGAGACGTAAAAAGTCTGGATTAACTCACTCACCCCACATACAGGGAAACATGAAGAAACAGACTTACCCGTATATTTAGGAAGGAAAACCAATCCAGTGATACAAGTATGATGTGGTCTTTGTGTGAGATCTGCATAGCTGAATAGTAAATCCACAAGTCTATCCTGATAGTTGAGCATCCATTAAAAAATGTTTATTCCTCGTCAGAATGATTATTAACAATTGATGTACTATCAAAGGGATAACAACTTCATTTTGGAGGAATTACTTGACCAAATGTCATATATACCATCCAGTTCTACTTAGAATATAGCTCTAAGCTTTGTTCTCTAGAAATACAGTATTTAATGGTAGTGATAGATATTATTTAAATGTTGTATCACAACCTTCATTTCTAATCAGTGTGTACTGATTGCCAGAATTTGACACCTGAATTGTCAATCCTTACTTCCTTTTTGTAGAATGAAATAATGTTGGAGTCAGAAGTAAATAAAAAAAAAGCTATTTCAAGCTTGCAGTGGCCTTTTAACAGATTAAAAAAAATAGTTTTGATGTAAGAGATTTGTAAGGGTTATAAATGATTGCTATTTAGCATTTAAAAATATTCTGGACACCTCCCTGGTGGCCTAAGGGGTAAGTCAGCGCTGTCACCTCCAGTGCCTGAGTTGGCTCCCAGCCAGGGAGCTGACCCACATGGCGCGGCAGACCTCTCCTCTCTCGCCTCCTGCTGCTCCCCTCAGCAGTGGATTTCAATAGATTCACGTGTTTTGCTCCCCATTCTGTCTCTGGGGATCCTCTTAACCCCCCCACCTCTGGCCTACACCCCAGGTCTTGTATATATAAATAAATCTTTAAAAAATTCTTCTAAACAACACCTCTCTTGATGTCTAAGGGATACTGAAGTTGGTAACTCTTTACAAAAAATAATTTAACCTGTTACTTTAATTTTCTTCTCATAGAGCAGGAAAGGAAGGTGAGGCTGGAAATCCCAAGTAGAGGGCCATTTCCTCCCACACTTGCCCATTAAGCGCCTTTATTCGCTGCACATCCATTAGCACTAAAAGGCCATCAGCTCCCGGGGTTGATAGGATCCTCTGGCTGCCTGCTCTGTTCCCGCAGGACAGAGGATACAAGCGCTGTAAGAGGATACCTCAAGGACTTAATAAAATGAACTCAGTAAGAGCATTGTAATTAAGCTATTAGGAGACCAGGGTACCTTCCCAGGTTTTCCTTATTGGACTGGATGGAGATGAGTCACTCACCAGCCCGGCACCCCTTCCTTACCACCCACCTGCTGTCTGCAGCCTCGTCTCACTTCCCACCTCTGACAGGTAATGGTAGAAATTTCTTAGGAAAATAGCTGTCACGCGGAATTGCAGGAGGCAGGTGTATGCAGCACACACATGGTGAAACCACTTCGCTGATGAGGGAGACATGGTCAACCAGGGTGAAACTTGACAACTGGTTAAATACACAGAGAAATTAGAAGTGAGGAGTGCTTGATCACTGGATTCATTGGGAAACACATTGAGCTTCCCTGGTGGCCTCGGGGATAAGTCTCAGCTCTGTAACTGCCAAGGCTGAGTTCCATCCCCAGCCAGGGAGCTGACCCACATGGCGCAGCAGACCTCTCCTGTCTCACCCACTGCTCCCCTTGGCAGGTATTTCAGTCCATTCTCCTGTTCTGCTCCCCACTCTGTCTCTGGTAAATGCTCTTACCCCTACACCTCTGGCCCACTCTCCAGTTCTTCTACAAAAACAAGCAAACAAAAACCCACCTTGATAGAGATTTCCTTGTTTAATAGGTCAAATCTTCCTGGCTGGAAAAAGAGCATGATGTGCGAGGACTTTGACAAGTGAAAGTTTCCCCTGGTTGGTTTGTTTTTCTTCTCTTTTATTAATTTAAAGAACTGGAGTCATTTCTTGATATTTTCACTGAGCTGAGCTACTGTGCTACCTGGTAGTTGTGATGAACTAGCACAGATGTTAGCAGTGGCCTCACGGGAAGACCTGGGTCCAAGCATCAAGCTTTTGTGGCAGATTGCGGCTGCCACTTGCAGTCTTGCTTTCCTCCCTAGTCATTGCCCACATGTGATATTGTGTTGGTGCAAAAAGCACTTGGGAGCATGAGCATGGGGCCTGTGCTCCTTAACTGTGGACACCCTGGCCAGGAAGCCAGAGAGCATGGGGCATGAGTACCTGTATGTACAACGTGAGGTGAGATGGCACTGTGAGGGAGACAGAGAGAGAACGGAAAGCAGCCAGAGAGGGAGAGTGGAGATGGAGAGACCTGGGGGGCCTCACTTGCTGCCTCCCTCCCAGCTCCCCTGCCTCCCTCATGCCTGCCCCCCTGCCTGCTGGTCTGCCTGTGTCTGGGCCTGCTTTAGCACTAAAGGCCTGTCAAATATGTTGAGGGCTACAGGACTCTCTTTTCTGTCTGCCCGAATCAACAGTGAGCCTGCCTGCCCTGGGCCTGGCCTGGCCTGGGATGGTTGCACTACAGTAAGTAAGTGTCAGTAGGTTGGGGAATGTTGGAGAACATTTTGATACAGTCACTATGTTGTGCAAGATTCTGGAGAGGTGGGGGAAAAAGGCATTAGAAGACCTTGGGTCATAGGGGTGTCACGCTGGAATAAGGGGCACAGAGCTTCTCCAAGGGCCAATTTTAGTTGCTTTACAGGGATGGCCTTGAAGCTGTACATTGAGTTTTGTGTATTGGTGGTGGTTAAAGGAGCTCTGTTGTTTGGGTTTTTTTTTTTTTTTATCATGGCTGTAACCCAGTCTTCTTGTTCGTGGATAAACAGAAATGAGCAGGGTTGCCTTGCTCCAAGGTCACAACAGTAACCAGCAGCAAAACTGGAACATAACTTGAAGCCTCCTGGTTCCCAGGTGCTTTTTCAGGCATTCCAGATGGCACACTGGCCGCCACAGATCCTGGACTGCCTAAGGATTGGCTTGTGCTGGCCACTCTCGGTGGCTTTCTTTGTGTTCAGGGCTCTTTTCTGGTACCAGGTCTGGCTCCTGCCTGAATAGCCCTCTCTTATGGGTAAAGAAAGTCATTTAGTGGCACGGTTCCAGGGCAAAGGCTGCCGCTGCTGCTGACCCAGGAGTTCTAGCACAATGCTCTTGACTTTGCAACTTCAATAAACCTCACATCATGCTGGGTTAACAGTGTCCCCTTAATTCATGAGTAGTGTGACTGTGTATACCTCAGGATTCTCCTAGGCTGCTCCAGGCCTGCTATGATACTTTGTGTGTTCTTGTACGGTCAATGAAAGAGGATTTTACGCCCTACCCCCATTAGATTTGATGATGGACACCTGCAGTCTTGCACATGTGTCTTGTGGTGGCATGTGCATGTGTGAGTGGGCACACCTGGGCCTGGAGAGACACTATATAAGGGTGGCGTCACAGAAGCAAAAGAAGAAACAGTAGCATGGCAGGTGGCAGAAGCAGAGGCAACAGTAGTAGAAACCATGAGATGATGCTGGAGAGCCTAAAAAATGAAGATTTGCTGGGGGCTAGGAGGCCTGCTAGCCTCCTGGCCCCCTGACCCCCCTTGCCTACCCTGTATCTGGTTGCTTCACTGCAGAAAGATCATTAAAAACCTGTAAGAGCCACTGAGGGCTGCAGAACTTGTCCTTGACCCGTCTGCCTGTATCATAGGGTGCCCTGCTGGCAGAACAGTCCTCAAGGCCATGCCCATCGAACAGGTAAGGGTACACAAGAGAATGTGCACATAAGCTTGAGAATGAACTTGAACTTTCCCTCCAACAACCAAGAGGATTTGACGTTTGTATTGTTAATTTTAATCTTGTTTTCCTGATACCTTAATATTCCACAAATGGGCTCTGAGCATTCTGGTCACCAGGTGTCCTGGTGTAGCCTCTGCCCCAAGTACCCACGCCCCACGTACCGTGACCTACTGGCATTCAAACATCAGTGAAATCCCCTCACACCTGTTGCTTATGATCCCCTGACCCTCAATAAAGACACTTGCCTAAATCTCCCTCGACACATTGCTACTCCCTCTCCTCATGTGGGCACGTAGCGGAGTGGCAGTCTCTCTGGTAAACATCATTTTCCTGCCTTCTGTGCCCTCTCTTGTGGTCACAGCTGATTGGCCATCTCCTGAAAGAGTGCAGAGTTTCATGCAGCTTCACCACCTACCCCCTTTCTTCTGTGTACTTCCCAAATGATTCTGTTGGAACGATACCATTTTCTGACATCATCCTGGCAAATATATTGTGTATCATTTATTTGTAGGGGACGGTACTAGATGTTGTGGGCCTCTGTTTTTTTAACACTTTGTGTGCCGGTGCCCTTTAAATTTACCAGCTCTTGGGGCTGGCCATTTTCTGTGCCACTGCGTGAATGGTATAAGCATTCAATAAAACACACACAACTCCTGAACTACTGGATATATTTTAATGAAATTTTAAATACATAGAGATTATATACCAGAGTAATCAATTAGAGTGTGGTATTGTTCAAAACATGTCCCTCTATGGAGTGGAACACAACAAAATCCACAAATAAAGAGATGGAGACTAGATGAACACGTATTAATACGTGAGTGGCCACCTGATACTGGTGACAAAAACACATACTAATATGTGAGCGGACCACAAAGTGTTAAGGACATTGTAGTTTGCTAAGAATATTAGACACGGACATAAGAAAATACAGTCGTCGTGTGCCTGTCATGCCTGCATGTGATGATTTCCATGTAGATAGGAGGGACAGCCTATTCTGAGGAAGGCAAGGAGTCATTCCCAACTGCAACTGTCAACTAATGCTTTACAAAAAACTTGGAGTTTCAGAGGAACCACAGATTCTCAGGCTGAATGGATTTGGCGAGAGCTTCCTTGGATCATATTTAGCCAGTCTCTGAACACCTTTTATAATGGCGAACTCACTATCTTCTAAGAAGTCCATGCGTAATCTCTGTTTCTGCAATAGTTATTGGTTCTGAAGCTGAGCTAAGCCTTGAAGCTCCAGTAGAATTTCATTGTAGGGAGAAGGGAGATACCCAAGCTGGAGAAATAGCACAAAGGAAGGGAAGGAAGGGCAAAAATGGAGGAGTGTGATGGGACACGCTTCCTGCATCAGCAGATTTGGGTAAACTAGGAGAGGGAAGATGAAAAGGAAATTGTAGAGGGACTTGAATTTCAGGTGTAGGAGCTTAAAATTCATATTGAAAACAGTAGGAAGGAGACTGCCACGTTAAAATTGGGAAGAAGTGTGCTGTGAATTAAAGGAACACCTGATGAGAAATCCACAGGCAGTAAAAATCATTTGCTATACTTGAGCGACATTCAGGATGTTTGTGGCATCTGAAGAAGGAGGAAGAAGTAGGTAAGACAATGAAATTTGGAAGGTTATGATAAAGAGGTTTTATTTCCAAACAGCCTTCATAGTGTTTTGAGTAGTGGAATAACGTGATCTGATATAAGTTTTCATGGCGACTATTCATCTCTGAAAGGAATGACTATCTGGGGGAAGATTGGCTGGAGCCTAACTTCTAACTTCTGATGAGATTTTTGAGTTCTTGTGAAAGAGGATGGTGACTTGTTTCAGGATGGTGGCAATGGGGAGGGGGAGAAGTGGGTGGAATTAGGATGCATTTGGGTGGTTCATTTCACAGAAATGCATAATGGATTGGATGTGGGTGGTAAGCATAACGTTTAAGGATGGATCTTGTGTGTGTATGTGTTTTTAGCAACTTAGATCTTGCTGCTATTTATTAAAATAGAGAGATTGAAAGTGGAGATAAAACAAATCCATGTGGTTATATGCTATACTGAGTTTACCTCTAAAAGTCCAGTTCTATCCTTCAATGTATTGAAAGCAGTAATATCAGTCCAAAATTCTGTATCCAGCCAGCATATACTTCCAAGATGATGGCAAAATAAAGACATTTTCTGACAAATAAACAAGACACATCTCTCATAGACTTGCTCTACATAAAATGCTAAAGTGGGTTCTTCAACTGTAGAGCAATGAAACCAGATAGAAACTCAAATCTAGAGCATGTAATGAAGATTACTAGATATAGATATGGAGATAAATTAAAATATTTTCCTTTTTCATAATTTCTTTAGCAAGACAACTAAAGCGTTTAAAGAAAAAATATTGTGTTGTGCCACTGTATATCATGTGATATAAATATGTTATAAAATTATGAAAATTGCAACATGAAGAATGAAGGAGATAAATGGAATTATGCTGCTGTGAGATTTTTATATTTGCACGAAGTGGTACAATACTAATTTCAACCCTGAACTATGATGAGTGAAGGAGGCATGTTGCAGTCTGTAGAATAATCATTGAAAACAATGTAAAGAAGATGGATACGAAATCTGAATAGGATGTAAATTAGAATGCCATAGGGTTGTTGGAAAAACCATGATGTATTTTTTTCTATGTTTGCTTTTTAAAAAAAAATTTATTTATGCATATAAGAACTGGGGTGCAGGCCAGAGGTATGGGGTTGTGAGAGGATTCACCAGAGACAGAGTGGGGAACAGAACAGGCAGATCTACAGAGATACTGTTGAGGGGAGCAGCGTGCGAGGCAGGAGAGGTCTGCTGTGCCATTCAATTTTGTCTGTTTAAAAGTGTGTCATGACTTTTCCAAAAGCCTGATAAAATTATTCTGTCTAAAGGAGGCTGGAAAGGAGTGGCAAAGTGGGGATAGATTGATGGGCGTAGGATAAACCAAGTAATAAACCTAACCAGGTAGAAAAAAACTAAACTTTCCAATTAAAAGGTGGAAATTGTCAGACTTAATAAAAAGCTCACATACGTTGTTAAACTATATTTATAGGAGAGATACTTCAAATATAAAGACATTGATATAAAATAAAGCCTCAAGGAGGGAGTATCACTGTAGTCCCCATACAGGTAAAAGGTGTGGAGAATTTCAATCTATGTCCAGGAATTTAAAAAATCTCACAAAATAGAGAAATTTCTTGAAAGACAGAGTTTTACAAAACCGACTGATGAGTAAATAATCTGAATAGCTTTATGTCTATGTAAGAAATTTGAAATTATTTTAAAAAAATTGTGGCTTTCTCGGCTTAAATGTCTCCATTTCTTATGTTTGAGGACTTGGAGGTGTTAGATTTTAAGAGAATCAAGAACTCATTTACTTATTTATTAGTATATATTTTACACCATTGTTCATTTTTGTACAATATTTGCTTTCTCCTCTCAGGTGTAGTACCCATAAAATTCCCACCACCAACTCACCGGTGCACCATCACCACAGTCCCTTGTGCTCTTTCTCCTCTGTTTTGATCCCTGTCCTCCCCTTCCCCTGCAGAGTGCCTCTGATATATAGTTGCCTGTTAATTTTGTGTTTTTATTTATTATAATCATTTTTTCCCCTGACCTCTTATTTGGTTCCCCTGTGTTCCTCCTGTAAGTGAAACCTATTTATTTAAAACTGGTATACTACCTGTTACGTGCCAGCCACTGTCCTAAGCACTTTATAAATATCTTTCAGACAAGTGTTTGGCAGTAAGTAAATGGAGAGAGGAAGAAAATTTCAGGAATTAATTTACTGCGCCTACTGCACTACATGCAATATACACATCAGATTTGAATGTCTCTAGATGTTTTCTGCCCACTGGTGACAGAAATTTGTGGATAAATGACACTGTTTCTTTCAAATGTGCACTTTGATAGCAAGAACAATCGGTCAGTGTCTTTCCCTCATTTATTCTCTCCGTGCGGAATAGAACGCAATTGTTCAAACCTGGGGTGGAAGGCCCAATTGAACTTGTGTTCTTGGGTTTTTTTTTTTTTTTTTTTTTTTTGCATTATTATTTTCTGCTTTTCAAACTCATGCTGTCTATTGTCTTGTATCTCTACATGCCAAATCTTATCTTTTCTTCAAAATTTATTTCAAAATGCTACCCCCTGATTTGTCCTTGTATAAAACTTTTTCATCTTGCACAGGCGCAGGGACTTCATAAATACTTCCTGAGTGGCTTCTGTGAATAGATGAAGGCATGAAGGCAGCTATTATGTTACATGATTGGAAGAAGCAATCTCCTGTCTGCAGTTTCATCCTCACTGCTACCATGGTTTTGTGACTGGAAATTCATGCCAAATAAAATGTCTTGTTTGTCTGCACAGTAGTGACTAGTGTTTAGCACAATGGTATATGCTATTGCAGTGAATTTTGCGATACTTGAGAGTAGGTTGGCGTGTTATTGATTTGGTGGATGGCAGCAAAGTTAATGTTTCACAAAAGATTAATTGCATCATTCCCCCCCCCCACCTTGCATTTACAGGGAATCTGTGTGTGTGTGTGTGTGTGTGTGTGTGTGTGTGTGAAATACATAGTTTTGCTCAATCCTAAATGGTGATTTCTCAAGGTGACTGGTGAAGTGGGTGTGGCAATGCCCGCAGTCTCGTGGGATGAATTCTAAGACATTTCACAGGTTCCTATCGTCAGAACCACCTGCTGTTTATCTCAGCTGCAGTCTCATCATTTTCCATTTTTGGTTTATATGCTGTAGTAATGAAGAATTGGCTTGGAAACTCGATTGGCACCATCGTGATGATCACAAATATTATTCTAAAAATAAACGAAAAAAGCCGCTGTACCTCTAACCATAAAACATCTATGACTAAGGCCTTGTGTCTCCTTGGTGCAGTGTGACTCTCAGTGACACAGCAGTTATTAAGCAGCTGGGAAATGAGTTTTTTGCGAGATAGTTATTTTAGGCCTCTAACTTGCTCACTTTTAGTTGAGACCTAAATATTTTCATTAGAGTTTTGTATATGTTTTAATGCTATTAGAGAATGCTCTTACTCAAGGATGGAAAATTATAAATCATTGCCTGTTGTATAGGAAGAGATTGATATTGGTGGATATCCGCCCAGTTGCAAAGGTAATACGGAATTTTCTCATCTTTAAATTATAACACTTTAGGTAATGTTCTTCCCCACTCCAATCAAGTGGCATGTTCTGTCTTGTGCAATCGGAAGATGTGGTGATAGTTAGTCAAGAAAACAGTTTGTAATCAAAATTGCTTCCATCCTATCCTTCTACAGAATGATGATACTTGATAGACTTGAATGCTCAATGGACTATTCCACAGTTAGTTATGACTAAAATCTTCATTATCTTCTTTTTAATAATCTCAGTACAGTTTAAGCAGGCACACTTAACAAGTGCTGTGCAGCATAGAGAGTACTTTATTTGTTTGAAAACCTACTTTAATAAAAAGCTTTTCATCTATGGGAGTATATTTACACTTCACCAATATAGCTGAAATTCTGTTTATTATAAGATGGAGAGAAATCAAGGCCATTCAACACCAATGTATAAAGAGCTAATGAAGCTCTTAATTATTTTTGATATCAAAATGTAATTAAAATACTGAATTAGCAATTGCATTCGTTTAGCATGCATATTATCTACAGTCTGAGTCTTATGCTGAGGCAGAAAAACTTAAATTTTATGTCATTAAAAAAGAAAAATTGCCTACTTTTTAATCTTTTAAAAGTCTTTATTGTTTCTACTGATTTTTTTTACTGTATCTTTTTTCAAATTAGTTTTTCTTTTGTAGTCACTTCCTCTGTTACATTCTGAGTTTATTTCTTCCCTTTTGCCAGTGTCAAGCATTAATGCTTATGTTTTTGCCATTTTACTTTTTGTTTCTTGCATTCTTTTTATGTTACCTCAAAGCTATCTGAAGGCACTTGTTTTCTCTTTTATTTTCTTTTTAATCTTCTAATCACCTCTTACTCCTTTATCTGTGTAGCTAGTGGGTTATAATTACTTTTGTTATACTTAGTCTGCGCTGAAAAGACCACCTGTCTTTTCCCTCATTGTCCTCTAGTCTTCTGTTTTGGCTCCTTCATTTCATGCCTTTATTTTGTTCTTGTCTTTCTGTACTAGTTTTCCCCACTTTGGTAACTGTTGGTACTTTTCTCTCTGGACTAGTGAAATTGAACTTTCTTACTTTGTAATATTGTAGGAGGGTATGAAAGTGGTGAAAACGAGAGAACAATATGCTTTTCTATTACAATAAATGGGAAGCAGTAATGGACCTTTAGCTTGTTTCTTCTTTTCAGAAGCAGGAAGATCAAGAAGATTTATAAACCACATTAAATCCTGGAAGGTAGCTTCATATAGAACGTTCTCAAGTAGTAGTGTCTCCCAAGGAAACTAAACTGGTTAATATAAATTGTGTTGATTCCCCTCTGTAAAGAACAAGTTAGTCTCAATCACTTAATAGATACAAGTTGCCCCAAAGTATTTTTATAAACAGTGTGTTTTAAAAGGGAAAGTATAGTTTCTTTGCAGCAATCAAGTTTGCCAAAGCCTACACAAGAGGTTGAAAAGAATGGTGGGGAAGTGTGTGTGTGTGGGGAGGTGGGGATGAGGGTGTGGGGGATATGTATTGTGTGCAGATGTGTGGGTGGGGTGTATCCATGCCTGTGTTGTGTGTGTGTGTGTGTGTTGTATGAGGTGTGTTTAAAAGGACTTGGAGTCTGGCAGGGTAAGAGGATGACCAGGAAGGGCTCAGTCTAAGCAGCCTTTTACCAGAGGCCCATCTCCCACTAGTGGCACTTCTGTTTGCTCAGAGCCCCGAACCAGATGTACCCAAGTTCCTTTGAGATACCTGGAAATTCATCTCTGAGCTTTGGAGATGTGTTTCTGCTCAATGACTTAGCAATTCAAGCAACTTACCTTGGGCTCTGTGTTTCTCGTTTCCACTCTACGAGTCCCTCAGGATCACATCCAAGAGTTTTTCTCCATCAGTTCATTTTCAGCCTCTGCATCATTTTGGTCGCTCTTTCCCCTGACCATCACTTTGCCTGGATTGATCATCCAGGTGCTTAAAATTCAAAGAATCTAATTTCGACAGGGCCTAGGAGAAAACACGTTGGGTTGCTTTATTTACTGTTGAAAGCGAGAGTGACAGATGGTCACACCGCACAGGACTCGGCTACCAGTGAGCAAGGCAAACACCCGAGGACCTTTGCTTTGCCTTGTGTCCTCCCTCTTTTCTGTTACACACATCTCACTTGGTCAGAATGATCAGGCCCCCTAAATCCAATCTACGGGGTAGCTGGAAGCCTCTGCATTTAGTCCCACTTGGCAAACTTACTCCTATGGAATCTTTGAAAAGCTTAGACTTTTGTCTGTTAAAATTCATACCTCACTGGGGTAGTTTGGGTTGACTTGGTCACTTTGGGAGAAAACCTCATTTTCTCAGGTTTCATCTTCTCCCTCTCCAGGACGTCATCCGGGACCTGGCAGAGAAGTGTGCACGGCTCTGCTCCTTTCATCCTGATTATTTCTCTTGCTGGTGATGGTGATGAAGATTAGCAGTTGCTGTAACTCCAGTTGGCTTCTTCTCTTAGTTGCTCAGGTGTTACAGGATTCCCTGATTTGGCTCTGACGTTCGTCTGTTGGCTTCTAGTCCAGATGTCCCACTTTGACCTGAGACAGGTATTGAGCTGTCATAGTCAAAATGTGGTTCTCAAAGGTACCCCGCTACTTAAGTCTGGTTTCCAGATGGAGGATAAGAAGATGAAGTGGTATACTTGCTTCTTACTTCCTGTGGCTGGCACTAGCATACATTATTTCTACTTATGCTACTGGTGAGAATATTTGACTCTGTAAGAGCCGAGTCTTAAATCTTCTATCACTTATTTTCTCAGCAGCCTAAGGAAATTTAGAGAACTTTTATAGTATACAGGACATGGTAATAGCTTACAAGCTTGTTGGTAAGAAAACACTATTCAGTTTTTTTTTTTTGCAAATTAGTACAATCTTAAAAACAAACAAACAAACAAACAAACAATTTCTTTACATTGTTGTTCATTCTCCTCTCAAGTGTAGTTCCCATAAAAGTCCCACCACCAAGTCACCCATGAACCATCACCACAGCCTCTTGTGCTCTTCCCTCCCCTGTTTTGGTACCTCTCCTTCCCTCTCCCCAGATGGATGTTCCCAATTTATAGTTTGCCTGCAAGTTTTGTCTTTTTTTTCCTGATCCCTTATTTGGTTCCCCTATGTTCCCCCATAAAGTGAAACCATTCAATATATTTATTTCCCTTCTGACTTATTTTCACTGAGCATAATCCCTTCCAGCTCCATCCATGTTGCCACAAATAGCATGAGTTTTTCTTTTTTGATGGCTGAGTAGTATCCCACTGTGTATATAGCCCACATTTTGATCTAGTCACCTGTTTTTGGGCATTTAGGTTGTTTCCAAATCTTGGCTATTGTAAATAGTGCTGCAGTAGACAGAGGAGTGCAGATTTCCTTTCGAATGAATGTTATTGCGTCCTTTGGGTAGATCCTAGGAGTGGAATTGCTGGGTCATATGGTAGCTCCATTTTTAGTAGTTTGTCCTCCTCACAGCTTCCCAGAGTGGTTGGACCACAAAATTGTTCAATTTTAAATGTTTTTTGGAATCCTTAACCTCCCCTCTCCATCTCCTAAGCCCTCCCCCTTACCTTTTCTGAGCCCCCATTATCTTCCTTTCCTTAAAGACACAGAGAGTAATTTTCATTTTACTGCAGTTTTCACATTACCTTACCATGTTAACTAGTATGTAGATACAGAATAAATATCCATATTTGTATTGTTTGTAATTAAACAGTGGAGAAACAAAATTATGGAATGAAAAATTATATTTAGTCTTACTATAGAGAAATAACTATTATTTGCATTTGATGTTTCTTTTCCCTCATTATCCATCTCTTTGCTCTCATTTTATGAAAGTGAAATTCAATTAAACATCTTTATTTTTCTTAGCAATATTTTATATACATCTTTCCAGGTCAATAAATATATATTTTCATAATTTTAATGCATAATCAATTTTAATTTATGGTTAGTACTCCATTGGGTATGTGCGACATGTTTATTAAATAGTTTTCTTGGATTTGCAGATCATCTTTTATAAATGGTTCAAATAATATCCATGTACATACATTTAAATAAATCTATACTCAGAAATAGGTTGCTTGTTCTTGGTAACTTTCCCCATCAAGAATTTAGTAGCTGGAAATTCTAGGGAAACTACACCTGGGAAAAGAAAGCAAACATTGAATAAAAATGAACAGTGATATAAAATATTGATTAAAAAATACCAAAAAAAGGAATTTAGCAGTAGCAGGCATGCTTATATAATTCTGATGTTTTTGTTAAATATTTCTGAACAGCATACTTTGAAATCGGAATCACTCATTCATTTTCCTAATTCTCCTGATACTCTTTATTGCACGATAGTGATCAGAGGTAAGATTTAACTCCCCATCCCCTGCCCTCCAAACCTGGGAAGGCTCTTCCTGTGACTTGAAGGGGGTTTGCCCTAACTCATAGGATATGTAGGAGTGAATCACTGCTGGATCTGACTGCTTGTGGATGGGTTATTGTGTGTGTGTGTCTGAAAGCTATTGAATGGCACTTACAATGCTTAATAAAAATCTGTATTCATTGGTGTAAAAATCCATGCTCATTTGCTCAATTATTTGACAAAAATTCCTAGAACTTGAATTTCCTAGTCAAAGGGTATGCACATTTGACTCTATTTATTAGCTGTTTGTCTTAGGAACTTTGATTTTCAAATTAAAAGATGCCCATTTGTTAAAAAGCTGTAATCTTTGACCCATTAAACAGGAGACTACTCTATAGAAATAAGTGATTTTAGATGAAATATAAATATTTACTGGACTTGTAGTAATAAATGGTTGAAATTGTTATCCATGACCAAACAGAAGAAAAGTTTGAATACATAGTGAGCCCTTCATACGACATAATCCATCTTCGCTACCAGAAACATCTATGCTTGTCGCCCCATGTTTTCCATGGAGAAAAACAAAAAACAAAACACATATGCCACACACACTCACACCTTATACATGTATATATTTTACTTGTTTGAACTTAGTCTACACTGAGTAAAAGGAAACAGTCGTGTTTTTAAACTCCTCGGCAGTATGTATGAATGCATCTTTGTACTACTTCACGTACTACAATGGGGAACTTTTATTGTTGTAAGAAAAACTTTTGTAGCAAAAGAAAAAAATCTAGAGTCCTAACAAACTGCTATTTTCTGCACAGTGCTTTCTGCAGCCCTCAGAGGGATTGGGGGGCTTTGAGAGAGGGTCATCAAGTTGCAGTGACTTTTAGTTAACTTCATTGGTATGTTATTTTACGAAAGATAACAGCTGAAGTATTGGAATTTCTGCAGTTATTGATGTACACAGCGGTAATCATTCTCAGAATAACTGCTGAAAATATTATTAGCTCACATCCTGGCCTGGTTCATGTCAAACAGCCAGTTTGTCTCAAGAGGAAATGGAGGGTGAAATAGCAAAGTGTATCAATTTAGGAAATTGTTTTCAGAAATAATCTAAAATTTTCGGTAGATAAGAGAAAGGAGCAAATTTTGTAGTGGTTAAAAATATAGACTCAAACAGGGTGGGAACAATAGGCTCTAGTTAAATGTGTGCTTTTGGTAAATCACTAGACTTATGGAGATTTTGAGTTCTTTTTAAGGAAGAGTGGTAGTATTAGAAGGGGAAAAAAAAACCAAGCCTTTTAATAACTTAGAAATTGCAGCCTGGTAGCATTATTTAAAAATTATTTTAAGGGCCTCCCCGGTGGCGCAGCGGTTGAGCGCTGCCCTGTGGAGCTGTCGGCAGCGGTGATGCGAGTTCGACGCCCGGCCAGGGAGAATCCCACATGGTGCGGCAGACCTCTCCTGCCTCGCCCGCTGCTCCCCTCAGCAGTGTACCTCTGATCTGCCTGTTCTGCTCCCCACTCTGTCTCTGGTGAACCCTCTCGCCGCCCCCCGCCTCTGGCCTGTACCCCAGCTTGTATGTATAAGTAAAATAAAATCTTCAAAAAAAATTATTTTAAAATGAAAAATTTTTAGTCATTCAGAGAAATGTAAAGCAAGTATTTGATTTAGAAAAGTAAACTTTGTTATTAGTCATAGATAAGATGTTGATAATTAATAGGGCCTGGACAGATATGGAAATACAGTAACTTAAATATCATGGGTGTTCGGTTTATAAATGTGTACAGTGATATTTTGAATATTAAAGGCAATTCCTGGGAAACTGTGCTTGTACTTAGTCAATAAAATAGATTTGACTTAATTAATTAATTAATTTTTAAAGATTTACTTATGCATACATACAAGCCGGGGTACAGACCAGAGGCGTGGGGCAGCGAGAGGGTTCACCAGAGACAGAGTGGGGAGCAGAACAGGCAGATTGAAGGAAATACACTGCTGAGGGGAGCAGCTGGTGAGGCAGGAGAGGTCTGCTGCGCCATGTGGGAATCTCCCCGGTCTGGCTTCGAACTTGCGTCGCAGCTACTGACAGCTCCACAGCACAGCATCTAACCGCTGCACCACCGGGGAGGCCTGACTTAAATTTTAAAAGCTGATCATAAATGCTTACCAGGGATGACTTTTGAATTAAGCTTGTTGAACATTACCAGACCTGAATCTGAACACTCTGTAATGTTGATGTTATTTTAACCTCAAGCATCTGTAGCTTTAGCCAAAGTATGTGATGAAATTTTTCTGCTTCTCTAAGAGTACCAGAATTTAGACTCTACTACAATTTCAACATAGTTAATAAATAAGTGGTCACAGTTTCACAAATAAGGCAGATTTTTTTGTATATTTTAAAAAACTTGGGCTTCCCTGGTTGCCTAGGGGTTGCATCTCAGTGCCATCACCCTTATGGCTTGAGTTGGATTCCTGGCCAGGGAGCTACCCACATGGTGCAGGAGACTTCTCCTGTCTCGCCTGCTGCTCCCCTCAGCAGTGGATTTCAATCAGTCCTCCTGTTCTGCTCCCCACGCTGTCTCTGGTGAATCCTTTCACCCCCCCCCCTGGCCCTCCCCCC
>PVIJ01007223.1:0-23365 GCA_004024925.1 Scalopus aquaticus | reverse complement strand
TATTTGGAACTATTAGGAGCTATTTCTTTGATCGTACTCAGTCTAGAAGCTTTACAAATTGTTTTGGTGAAAGTGTAAGGTGTTTTATGAGAGAGATTACAGTTTTTTTTAATACCCAGTAGTTCAGGAGTTGTGTGTGTTTTATTGAATGCTTACACCATCCATGCGGTGGCACAGAAAATGGCCGGCCCCAAGGGCTGGTAAATTTAAAGAGCACCGGCACACAAAGTGTTAAGAAGAATTAAAACATTTTATTCCATATTGATGAAATTGAATGCTGAAATAGAAATGAAAAGCTTCTGTGGTGGTTAGTGATGACTACTATACTATATATTCCATCCTCTAATTCCCTTGTTCCCTGTTGGTCAATTTGGGGAGGACCTCCCTACTCTGAAGCAAACTTTTGAGAGCTGTGTCCTGGTGCATATCCTAAAGCAGAGGATTAATCAGCTTGCTCTTAGGTGAGGCAAGTGTGTCAGCGCATGTAGCTAACATGGAGGAAGAGGTCCTTCTGCCTCCTCTTCTCTCTGAGCCTCCATATGGGCAGCGACTTCCTAGAGTCTCGATTATGAACAGTCGTCTTCTACCCTCACTGCTTACACAGCTTTCCTCAGAATATAGTGCGTCAGTGTATAGTCCAGAACATTTAGGTGTTCAAGTCTACAGCCTTACCACCCTGAGAGTGCCTGACCTTGTCAAGTTTGTCGAGCTCAGCTCACATCATTTGTTTCTGCGGCTGAATGTGGGGTAATCCATCTACAGGCCTTTCCATGTCGTCTTGATAATTGAGCGTGTGCCAGGACCTAGAGCCGTGGTGTTTGGGATGATGCCGCCAGGCCTCTAAGAGCCTCACTTCCCTTGGGCATGGCTGAAAGGGAGTCTAGCTGGGGAGAAACAAAGTGCACGAAGGCGGTGGTAAGACCCTTCGGAAGGAAATCTGTTCCCAACAAAAACAAAAGGATTCATGTGTAAGGAATATGAATTAAACCTTCTCAAGTCATTGAAGTGTCTCTCACGTCTTTCAAGTAGCAGATTTTTTCACCTTCCTCATCAACTTTTAGAGTAAGACTTTCTGAGTCTTTGTTTTCTCTTTTTAAATACATAATACCGGGGCCTCCCTGGTGGTGCAGTGGTTAAGCGCTGCGCTGGCTCTGTAGCGGCGACGCGAGTTCGACGCCCGGCCAGGGAGAATCCCACATGGTGCGGCAGACCTCTCCTGCCTTGCCTGCTGCTCCCCTCAGCAGTGTATTTCTGATCTGCCTGTTCTGCTCCCCACTCTGTCTCTAGTGAACCCTCTCGCCGCCCCACACCTCTGGCCCGTACCCCAGCTTGTATGTATAAATAAAAAAAATAAATCTTTAAAATACATAATACCTGCTCTTAGTGCCTCCCTTTTGTGAGGCGCAAATAGGGGATGTGAAGGTACCTGTAAATTAGAAATGTCTATATATTGTAAACACGTTGATTCTTTTCTTAGTGTACTTTTTGCTTTTTTGTCACTTTTCATAATTTGAACTATATATACTACTAGTTGAACACAGCAACAGAAAACCAACCATATTACGTGGTTAGAGGACTTTTTAAATTTCATTCCCAACTAGCTTGAATTTTATCCCTTTCATTTTCCCTGTGTGCAAGGAGAACCTGCGTCTGTCAGTGACAGCACGTCTAGTATCACAATCATCTTGCACGGCTGAATCGTGGTGGCTTCACGTGAGCCTGGAGCACAGGCAGTGCAGGTGGACGCTGGCTCTTCTGGGCCTGTGGTTCCTAAAGAAAAAGTCGGACCCCTCAGTTTCAGCGATGCTGGGCACGGCTTGGGCGCTGGGGGCCCCGAGGCACATGCACACCCAGCAGTGCAGCCGCCAGCTCCCCAAGCATGGGGCCACAGTGGTACGGCCCCATGCTGCTGCCATCACAAAGTGATTGTATTTCACAGCGCTCAGAGACCACGTCTCCTGAAAGAAACTAGGTTGTCTTCTAGGCGTGTGCTCCTATGTGGCAAGAAAAAAGACAAAAGAACCCTGTCTACTTTCAGGCCCTTATAGCTCAAAGCCCTTTTCATTTCTGTTCAGAATGCCTTGGTATCAATTTTCCATGCTTCTTGTAGAAATACAGTATTTTATGAAGGGAGAGAACGAGAATCACAAACAGGTCATTTATGCCCTGGTTCTCTGCAACTTAGGAAGTTTTAATTAGCAGAACTGGCTGAAGAGAAAATTCTGAAACATATAAGAAGATGTTTGTTAAGCTTTTATTTCCTCACAGCAGTAATTTCATTAGAATGACTTCAAGTTTTTGTTCACCTCTTTGAGATTTCATTTATAAAAAAAGGGATTTTTTTAAAATGAAAAAGTCAATTTTAAATTCACTTTGGATCAGTGAACAATGTGTCACTCAGCTGTGTGTGCAGAGCAGGCTCCTCTTGGGGCGAGAGCGCCGTCTTGTGGAATGCACTGCACACAGCAGCTGAATTGGACTATTTTTAAAAATTAATTTTATTAAGGTTTTTTTTTCCCCCGCTCACATCATTATAGTCCTCATTGTTGTGCTTTTAAAAAATGCAAAGCTCGCACTGAAGTTTTTGGACTATTTTCTTCTTCCCCCAAATTTCCAGCTGAGGTTTTTGCATTTCGTTATAAAAAGCAGCAGAGTTTATATTTTGTACTTTCCCTATGTAAAAATTGAGGATGTTTAACCCATACTAATAGGCTTTCTTTGACAAATGAGGAAGAAAAGCTCTATAAGCGGTCATAGCACATGATGAGAACTGATGTTTTCCTTTTGCAAAGCAGCAGCAGCAGCAGCAGCAGCTCTCCTGTCCACCTGTGACCATGCAGGTGTCTGTTTTCCTCCTTTTCCTAGTAAACCTGTCCTTTTAAAATGTAAAAAAAAAACAAAAAACTGATTTTTTTGGAGGCACTTTAAAATGAGAAGCATTGTCAAAGAGTTTAGTTCATGTATTTCTTGTTTTTGTAATGTTTCTTCTTGGTGTAGGACTTGTAAGGGCAAGGGTGACTTCACCAGCTTGTATCTTTTTACCCGCATGTACGGCCAGGTAACTGCCATGTCACTGAGATCTTAATCCTGAGAACAGAGTAGATTTCTCATGATTTGCAGTCGGGTTAACGAAGTGCAACAGAGCATGGAAGGGATGAGCCGGGGTCCAGCCAGTCAGCTAACTAAGTTTTCCAAATAATTTATTTGCCTTTTCAGCCTGATGTAAAAAGAGCAGCTGTCAGGGTGTTCAGAAGGTGAGGAACCAGTTGCTGCTCGCTTTCTGGTGACAGCTGTAGCAGCCTGTTTCTAAATTTGTACCTGCTCTGTTCATTTTGCTTTCTTTGGAATTCAACAGTAACATGAGAAACAATTCTGATTATGTTACTTTTGAAAACACTAATAGGGAAAACAATTCTGATTATGTTATGTTAGAAAACATAACACAGAGACCAGGACAAGGCGGACAAATTCAAGGAGTCAGCCAACCACATCTGTCTTAAGGAAGGAAACGTAGTAAGAGTGACCTGTAGGGTAAGTGAGTAAGTCAGGCATTTTGTGCCACTGGCCTCTGTGGCTGTCACCTATGGCCTTGATTGTGTTGATGTAGAAGGTGCTTGGTAGTGTGGGTTGTGGGGCGCGCTTGCTTGAGTGTAGACCCCGGAGCATGGATGGGTGTGTGTGTAAGTGTGAACACCTGAGCCTAGAGGCCAGGGACATAAGGGTGGAGTCACTCTGCTGTGAGGATGGCTGCAGAAGGATGAGCTGGGTGACTACAGAAGAGGTGAGACCACAAGAGAACTCCAGAGAGAGCCCAGAGGAAGAGTAGACATTCGTGGGGGGCTGGGAAGCTCAGTTGCCTGCCTCCCTCCCAGCTCCTACTGCCCAGCCCACGCCAGCCCCCCTGCCGGGTTTGCCTGTGCTCCTGGTTCCCTGACAGCGTTAAAGCCTGAAAAATCCACTGAGGGCTCCAGGACTCTCCTTGATCTTGTGCCCGAATCCAGAGTGAGCCTGCCCTGTGCCTGCTGGCTATAGAGACCTAGTCTATGGGCAAATGAAGCTAGAATTTTCCTATAAATTCTCAAGATAAAATTGATTCAAATTCACTTTCTCCCAAAAGTCAAAGTTTAAATTTATAACACCAGTTTTATTAAGAACTTGTTCGGTTCTGTCAAGCCTTTCCAGAAATCTGTAAATCAGAAATCAGTAATGGTTTCTGTTGATGAGGGATGCCAACTCAGTGTCCTTTCAGGAAGAAAAACTTGTTTTTGGTAGGGAGGTATCCATTCAGGTGAAATCATCTACCCAGCTGTCTCCCACATCTCATGCTCTAGCTCCCATTCTGCTGTCTCTGGTTTCCTGTCTATCCCCATTGTGAGAGCAAGGCGGGAGTCAAGTATCACTCTGTGGATTAGTAGCAAACACAGTCACTTGAGCTCAGGGTGGCCGCGTGGCCTCCTTTGGCCTGAACAACTCAGCTTTGTGGGGTTCTATCCCAGGCAGCCTCCTTCAGGGCGCTGCCCGAGATTGAGGTGCCCCACGCCCGCACTGGCCTGCCAGCGGCACATGAGTGCTTCAGAGGGAACAGGATGTGGGGCCCCGCCGTGGGCTTAGCTCTCAGCACTATCCCTGCTACATCTTGAGTTCAATCCCCGGCCAAGGAGCTGACCTACTAGGGCACAGCAGACCTCTTCTGTCTTACCCGCTGCTCCCCTCAGCATTGGATTTCAGTAGATCTGCCTGTTCTGCTCCCCATTCTGTCTCTGGTGAATCTTCTCACCCCCTGCACCTCTGGCCTAACCCCAGTTCTTTTGTGCAAAAATATAAAAAATAAACAGAATAGGATGAAGTTGTCCTCCTTACTCTTACTCTTGCTCTTGATAGAGATTTAAGGGCCTTGCCTATTTACAGGTAGGCGTTGAATGTTGCCCTTGCTGTTCTCTCCCCAGGCAGGAATCAGGAGTCCTCCTTGGGACAAAGCTGAAATCCAGTCCTCAAGAGATGTCCTAGGAGAAATGTTATTTGGTGTCTTGTAAATAGCTATTCTCTCGGGAGAGTAATGATTAATGCTGGCTGAGCCTAAAGAATGTACTTTTCTTCCTGCTGTTTCCTGCAGTGTCACAAAACTGATTAAAACAAATCATTGCAGATTGTTGAAATAGCATCATGAAAAATTGAACAGTTGGAAGACAACCTTTGGTGGTAATTATAGTGGCTTTTATTAGAACCAAATCAAATATGTGCTTTAAAAAGGTGCCTCGGGAGTGTGTTTAGTGCTTGGTCTGCTTTGTGACCAGACCTTTGAGGCTGGGCCAACATGGAATCTCAGGACAGAGCTCTGCAATGGGACAAAAGGACCCTCTGCCTGCAATCGCTTGACTGTGCTGATGCTACTGTCAGCCTGAAACAGAAGGGGCACAGAAGTTGCACTCATCTGCCATTGGATTGAGGGTTTTAATACTGTTGTGCCAGCAGCACAGGGCAGATTCACTGTGGATTCAGGGCAGATGGATAAAGGAGAGTCCCGGAGCCCTCAGTGGATCTTTCAGGGAACCAGGCACACAGGCACACCGGGCAGGGGGGCTGGCATGCAAGGAGGCAAGCAAAAGCTGGTTGGGGGTGGGGGGGACAGGAGGTAGGCAGGCAGGCAGGCAACTGAGCCTTCCAGTCCCCCATGAATCTTTCTGCTCTTTCCCAGGGTTCTCTGGCATTCTCTTGTGGTCTCACCTCTTCTGTAGCCGCTCATCCTCTTGCAGCTGTCGTCATAGCTGTGTTCCTGTTACCATTCTTGAGGGATGCTGCCATTATGTCCCTGGCCTCTCAGGCTCAGCTGTGCACATGCCCCACATGTCCACGATCAGGTACACGTGCCTTGCACCCATGCTCCAAAGTTCCTTCCTCACCAGCACAACCAAGGCTACAGGTGAGGACCACCGAGGCCAGTGGCATAAAAAGCCTGATTCATTCACTTACCCTACAAATCCCTAGGACCAGTCTATGTGAGGATGACAGTGATGCGACTCCATGGACGGGACGAGGAAGTACAGGGGCTGTGGGATTCAAGGATGGCTCGTACTACAAAGATACAAGAACTATTTGCGTCTTTCGCAGTGAAGGTCAAACCAGAAGTTACAGACCGCTGCTTTCTGCTGTGTTTTGCAGGTGATTGTCCCTAAGATGGCTCCCGGTGACTATGTGTAACTGGAATGTCAGATCTGGCCTCTACTTGGGGCAAGTCTGTTCAAGAGGAGTAAAGCAAAAGAGATGCTCTAGTGTAATAAAAAAGCCGAGATGAAGAACTAAGTTCAAATACTGGTTCTGCCAGTTATTCGCTGTGTAACCTTGACCAGTTTACTTCTTTCTCTGAGCATCCCCCGTTTCATATGTGTAAGTGAGGTATAATATTGACTTCTTAGTGTTTTGTCTTGAGAATTTGATAAGATATGAAACCCTCCACATGGTATCTGGCGTGCTGCAAATGCTCAGTAAATAAGTTACTGTTGTAAGATAGAGTTCACGTAGTATGAATAATCCTTACTGATCTCGTGATTTGCTATGTCATCCATTAGCCATACAACCCTCCGTTAACCTTACAGCCATCCACTGGACACAGCCATGATCTCATGCTTTTTATTATCAGGGATTTGAAAGTTTAGGGTTGTTATGGGTAAACAACTCTAAAGCTCCCTTGATAATGCATGGAAGAAGGGACATGATATTTGTTGGGTCCTAACAATCCCTTTCTGATGTCATCTGGTAATTTTATTATCACAACCACTTAATGAGATAGATAGTATCTTCTTTAATACTGAATTTCGGAAAGTGTTGCCCAAACTCCATGTGGGTAATTAATGGTGGAACTGGGATGGGTTTTTTTAAAAGCAAGATTTATGTTTTTCGTACTTCACTTTTTAAACAGAAGAACTCTATTTAAAAAGTTAAGTTACTGTAATTTAACTATTTTGTTGAAATTGTGAAAGAAGCAGGGCCTCCCTGGTGGCGCAAGGGATTAAGTCTCAATACTATGAAGCTGTCAGCAGCTACTGCAGCAAGAGTTTGATCCCCAGCCAGGGAGCTGACCTATATGGCGCAGCAGACCTCCACTATCTTGCCCGCTCCTCCCCTCAGCAGTGGATTTCAGTCAAGCCGCCTGTTCTGCTCCCCACTCTGTCTCTGGTGAATCCTCTCACCACCCCCCGCCCCCATCTCTGGCCTATACCCCAGCTCTTGTATGCATAAATAAATAAGTCTTTTAAAAAAAAATTGTGAAAAAAGCAATACATAGATTCCATTAACATTTATTCTTAGGGTGATGGGTGAATCATTTCTGAACAACCAGTAGGTAATAACTGCTCTGGCGAGAGGACATGGCCCTGGGGGAGGCTGCTCTCTTCAGATAAGGGCCAGAATAGGGTCATTGTTGGGGGGCCTTGGAACTTAGAACAGGCAGTTCACAGCGTTCCTGGCAGAGTAGCTAGGGAAATAAATCCTTCAGTCTTGAGAGTGGGGGTTTGGGGAAGTAGGCTTCAATCTATGACACCTTCTGTGATCAGAAATTCAGAAAAGAAGGAATGTGACATTTAGTATAGGAATGTGGACTTATTTTCCATGTTCCTTTTTGAAGCAATTGTAAAGTAAGCTGTTTGATGGTTGCCATTGCAACTTCTATGTGAGGGGGCTGTGTCCACACTTGGGTCTGGGCGTTCAGGCTGCTGCTCAACGTCCGTCCGAGAACCTCACTCCTCACTGCGTCTGAAAGTACGTCTCTCTCCTAGTTGAAAAGAAGATGATCTGTGTGTACTATCTTTCTGAATGGGTTTCAGAATGGTTTTCAAAAGTAGTGTCTTTTTCATTAGGTTTTAGGTTTAGAAACAAAGAATCCATGTAAGGGTTATTTTCTTTGTATCCTATAAAAGCAGGCATTGATTGAGTTCACATCAGCTAGGTGTCCTGTTACAGTCGGTCTGAAAGTAGTTTAAACATTTATGTGACTCTTATCTAAAGAGGAAATCTGGGTCGAAAGACATAGCTTTATTTTTGTTATTTTTTTATTGGGTTCTTAATGGTTTCTCCGGAGAGGTGAATATGGATATTCCCGTTCCCTTCAGGGATCGTCTCCTCCCCACCCACCCACAGCTTCATCCTCCTGAGAGGTATCGGATAATCATATTTGATATCTCTCCACTTTCTTCTTCCATAATTCAAGATGCCTGATTAATTTCTTTTCTTAAGTCCAACCTATAATGTTTCCTTTGAGAAAAGTCTCTTGAGTTTTCAAGCATCCACACACATCCTAAAAATATATTCATGTATCGTAATATAATTTTGTCAATCAGGGTATCTTAAAACCACAGCACTCTCTTAATTTTTTCTTTCCTCCTTTCAACGTAGTCTGTACTCAGTGTCTCATGTCCCTTAATTCTTTTTTTTTTAAAGATTTATTTATTTATGCATACAAGCTGGGGTAGAGGCCAGAGGCATGGGACGGCGAGAGGGTTCACCAGAGACAGAGTGGGGAACAGAACAGGCAGATCAACGGAAATACACTGCTGAGGGGAGCAGCGGGTGAAGCAGGCGAGCTCTGCCGGGCCATGTGGGAATCTCCCCAGCCGGGTGTCGAACTCCTGTCACTGCTGCCGACAGTTCCACAGCACAATGCTTAACCACTGCGCCACCAGGGAGGCCCCTTTAATTCTCCTTTATTTCTTAATCTTTTGTAATTCAGTCTTACCTTAAAATTTCTCCAGGGAAAATATATCTCTCCTTCTGCTTCTATTGCTCCCATCCTCACCTCCCTCTTGGAACACCACAGTACTTTCTTTCCTAAGTGGCCTCTTTGGCCATCAGTACTTCAGCTTTCAAATACACCTTATAAGCGGCTGGCAAAATCTTTCTTGTGCTGGAATGTTCCCAAATCTAATCCCAGTTCTGATGATTCACCAGGAGGACTCGTGGGCCTCAGCATATGTTAGTGCTCAGTGCCTGCAATTTATTATGGTGAAAGGACACAAAACAGACTCAGCAAAGGGAAAAACACATGGAGCAAAATCCTGGGGGTGGAAGTGGGGGTGGGGAACCAGACACAGGCTTCTGGGGGCCGTTCCCAGGGAAGGCACACAGGTCTCATCTCATTCCCCAGCGAGGAGTCATGACAACACATGTGAAACGCCAAGGAAGAAAACTTGTTAGAGACGCAGTGCCTAGAATTTTTCCTGGGGGTTGACCATGTAGGCACCCTTTGCCCGGTACATACCTAGATTCCAGATTTCTGAAAGGAAAGCAGGTGGTTGGCATAAATCATATTGTTGGTAGTTTAGGCTCAATGTAATAGCCTTGCTGGTTAGAGACTGTTCAGTCTAAATTCCCACATGCCATCCAAGAGCCAGCCGTGCTTCAGGCCTCTCTCTAAGGAGCTGTTCAGAACTGCTGTGTTAACTTCTGTGTACTCCGTCTAAAGTGTGGCTGTGACAGAGATCATAAATTTATTCATTTTTGAAATGTTTATTAAGCCTCTACAATGCACTGGGAGGTATTAGGCACTCAAAATACAGTGGTGAACAAAATAAATAAAATCCCTGTCTTGTGTTGCTTTATACATAGAAGGGGAGTTAGACTAGAAAAGAGATAAATAGTAAAAAAATGTGTAATACCCTATCGGGTGTCTGTCAAGGTTATGAGATAAAATAAAGGTGTTTAATGAGATAGAAAGCAGTGGAGCAGGCGGGGCACTATTTCAGAAGGAGTCACCAGGGAAGGTGAGATTTCAGTGGAAACTAAAGAACAACCATGTAGAAGGAGTAGCAAGTGAAAGGCCTGGTGGCCAAATGCTTGGTTTGTTACAGAAGCAGCAAGACTAGTATAGCTGGAGTGGAAAGTGGAAGGTAGAGAGCAGAACGTGCAAAATTTGAGATCCATGCAGAAACTAAATTATGCAGGTCATGGTAAGGAACTTAAATTTTATTATAAATGAGATAGATATTTCTCAAAGTGTCTTGAATGGCGACCGGCAATCTCATTTATATTTTTGAGTGGGTATATTGGTTGCTGTTCTTCCCACTGAAGAGTTCTCAATATTTCTTCTTACATACTCCATCTTTAAATCAATGACAATCTCTGGTTATTACTTAAATATGCTAGATTTTCTCACTTCCATGATTTATTTTAAACTTACGCCTTTTTGTGAAAAATTAGAATCCTGTTAAGCTGTTCTTTTGCATCCAAACATTACCTATTCTTCAAAACCCCCTTTTTATGAATCCTTCCCTGTTTTCTACAGGGAAGTCATTTATCTCTTGAAGGTTAGGTCTGGAACAGGCTTGTCATTACTTTTACTTTACTCCACTTATCACTGAATTCCTGGGTCAGCCCAGAGTCTGGGGGGTGGGAGAAAAGCTGCCTTTTTGTTGAGAGAATGACAAAGAGCAAAGGAAATGGTTGTGATTTTGGAGATAGCTATCACATCATAGTACTTTATTCAAATACATATTTTCATAGTGTTTTTTAATACCACATATATTGTATATATACATATATATCTACAAATGTCTCATGTTCCCTTACTGGATTGTTCTTTGAGGGGGGAAGTGAAGCTTCATTTTGTATCTCTAGTGCCCAGTCTATTGTCTTACATATAAATTTCAATGCCCATTTCTTCTTTTTGCAATAGAGGTAACATTGCATTATAACATCATTTAAGTTTCAAGTGTACATCATTTTAAGTGAACATTGATATATATATGCTAAATCCATACTAAATGTTCAGTTCTATCCTTCACCATACAATCGACCCTTTTACCCAGTTTTTACCCCTTTTCCCCCCTTGCCTTATGCTAATCACAAATTCAGTCTTACAGTCTGAAAATTTATTCTGTTTTATTTGTTTCATTCTTGTGGTTTGTTTCATTATGTACAACATATGAGTGAAATTATCTGGTGTTTCTGTTATCTGGACTTTCTTCATCTGATTTATTTCATTAAGCATCATATTTTCTAGGTTCATCTATGTTATTGCTCGTGGCAGGATTTTATCTGTTTTACAACTCAGTAATATTCCAGTAGTCATTGGATAATTTTTGAAGTACTTCCTCTCACTTAGTGATATGAATCTAAATTCTCTGAAGTTTTAACACTCTTTGAATGATGTTTTTTTTTTTCCTCTTAGTAATATAGCTGTATTTTTTTATACCCTCTGGTAATTTCCATTGTTAAGCTAGACTTTTTGAAAACATTATGATTAATAATAGGCTCTGCCTGGGCCTTCCTGGTGGCCTTGGCATTATGTCTCAGTGCCGTAACCGCTATAGCCTGAGTTCGAACCGTGGCCAGGGAGCTGACCCACATGGCGCAGCAGACCTCTCCTGTCTCGCATGCTGCTCCCCTCAGCAGTGGATTTCAGTCAGTCTGCCTGTTCTGCTCTCTACTGTCTCTGGTAAATCCTCACCCCCCCCACCTCTGCCCCTACCCCAATTATTCTATGCAAAAAAAAAATAGGCTTCACTTGATTAATGATTAATAATATTCGACCATACTGGAACCCCACTCTCCTAGACCTGGGCTAGGGATAGGAAACTGTTTTCATCTCATCTGTAATCTATTTGAGATTTCTAGGATGTAAGAAAACAGCGACTTCAGAGTCACATGCTAGTTGTTCTTGTTGCCCTGGTACCATGTCCTCTGAGCACTTTCTGCTGGTGTAGAATTGCTTGCCCCACCCTGTCCAGCACAGTGGTTAGTTGTTCTCCAGCAGAATGCTTCTTGTATAACCCTTTTCTTGAAATTCAACTCCTGAACTGATTTGTTAGCATCTTCAATAGCAACAGAGTCTGAGGAAATTTACAGAAAGTAGGACTGGCTTCAAGATGAAAGTGGTCATAGAAGTAGTTGGGAAAGTGACCTAGCTGGCTGCTCTGAGAGCTTCCAGATTCTCACTTCAGCCAAAGAAGACAGCCGTTTTCCACCTGCGTGGAGCAGTCTCTACTCAGTGGGGACCTACCAAGCACGTGTGACATGCAGATCACCAAGCATGATCATATGATCGAAAGACTCTTGAGAATGAAGCCCTTCCCCTCACAGGAGAATCTTGTAGAATGTTGAGAATTCAGTGCAAATGCCATTGCAGCCTCATGAAAGCAGCTGATGATGCTGCTGTTTTGTCCAGGCTCATATTGCTTTAAGTTGGTCCTGAATACGTTTAGATAGAAACCCTAAAATATACTTACTTCCAAATGGGCATCCTATTGGTAATGAGCTTTGTAAGGCAAAATAAAAGTTATATGATCAATAGGCTGAAGCAGTTGACTCAGTCTCTCTCCTAGTGGGTCCTGTTGTCTAGACCACAGGGGCAATTTATTTATAGTTTGTGACAAAGTCTTCTGGAGTATAAAAAAGATCAGCTAATTTTCAGTATATACTAGAGGTTTTTATGTGTACACTATTCCATGTATGGGTTTTTATTTTGGGGGGAACTTTGGATTACTGTTTCAATTACCTTGCATGTATCTGGTGTGTTCAGTTTTCTTTTTCTTTCTGATTCAATCTTGGAAGTTTGTCTGTTTTGAAAATTTTTCCATCTATCCTAGGGTACAATATCTGGACATAAAGGTATTTATCATAGTCTCTTACAGTCCTCTGTATGCTTGAGTTCTGTTGTAACTTCTCTTTCATTCTTGATTATATTTATTAGTGTTTTCTCACTAAGAGAGTGAGTCTACCAAGAGGTTTGTCTATTTTGCTTATTTTTTTACACCATCAACTTTTGGTTTTGTTAATCTTTTGGGCCATCTTTTTGCTTTTTATTTCATTTATTTGAGCTCTGATTTTTATTATTTCCTTCCTTGTACTGGCTTACAGTTTTGCTTGTTCTCTTTTTTTCTAATTCCTTAAGGTGTACTGTACTGTTAGATTGTTTATTTGAATGCTCTCTTGTTTCTTTTTTTTCAAGATTTTTATTTTGCATAGAATAACTGGGGTGTAGGCCAGAGGCATGGGAGTGGGTGAGAAGATTCACCAAAGACAGAGTGGGGAGCAGAACAGGCGGGTCTACTGAAATTCACTGCTGAGGGGAGCAGGGGGCGAGGCAGGAGAGGTCTGCTGCGCCATGTGGGTCAGCTCCCTGGCTGGGGATCCAACTCAGGCCATATTGGTGACAGCGCTGACACTCAACCTGTAGACCACCAGTGAGGCCCCGCTCTCTTGCTTCTTGATATGGACCTTTATGCCTATAGATTTCCTTCTTCATACTGCTCTGCTAAGTCCCCTGGGTTCAGGTAGGTCCTGTCTTCAGTTTTGTTTGTCTCCAGATATTTTTCACTTCTCCTCTGATTTCCTTGTTAACCCAGTGATCACTCAGTAGTGTGTTGATCAGTCTCTACATATTAGAGGTTTTTCCTCCCTGTTCTTTTATGGTTTCATAGCAGTGTGATCGGAGTAGTTATTTAATATAATTTCAGTCTTCTCTTATTTACTGACACTTGTTTTGTGACCTAACGTGGTCTATTCTCGAGAATGTTCCATGTGCCCTTGAGAAGAGTGCCTGCTCTGCTTTTCTGGGATGCCTTTAAGCCCCTGTGATCTAGTTCCTCAATTGAGGCTGTTTTTCTCTTGTTGGTTTTCTGTCAGTTTTACCCAACCATGAAGATACGAGGGTGTTTCTCTCTCAGAGAGAGAGTCTTACAGGGTATATCAGTATTGTGTTGCTGCCAATGTCTGTTTTCAGATTAGTTAATGTTTGCCTTAGGTATTTCGATGCACCTTCATTTATTGCATGTATTGATGAATGTTAAATCTTCCTCATCTGTTGGTCCCTAATCATTCTATAATGCTATATAGATGATGCCTGGCTCTTGATAACCTTTTTTAACTGGAAGTCTTTTTTTTTAAATCTGATTTATGGGAACAAAAAAAACCCCATAAGCCAGTACAGGGAAGGAAATAATAAAAATTAGAGCAGAAATAAATGAAATCAAAAGCAAAAAGACAGTGCAAAATATTAATAAAACCAAAAGTTGATGGTGTAAAAGTATAAAAAAAAGCAAAATAGACAAACCTCTAACTAGATTCACTCTTAGTGACAAAACACTAATAGATATAATCAGAAATAAAAGAGAATTTACAACAGAAATCAAAGATACAGAGGGTTGTAAGAGACTGTTATAAATATCTTTATGTCCAGATACTGGATATTATAGAGTAGATGGAAAAATTATGGGACCCCTCCTGCCATTTTGGGGGTCCCATTTGCTTGTAGGATTGTTTTTCAACCATTTACTTTAAACCTATGTTTGTCCTTGGAGCTTACATGGATCTCCTGGGAACAACAGAAAATAGGGTTTTTGTTTTCTGATCTAGCCAGCTGTTCTGTGTCCTTTGATTGGTGAGTTCAGTTCCTTTACACTTAGGGTGATTGTTGTTCTGTGTGGGCTTGCTCCTTCAGTTTTCTGGTTCTATTTCCTGTTTCCTTTTTTTTTTTTTTAGTTTATTTTCCTCTGTTTGATTGAGGTGCAAGAGCTCCTTTCAACACTTCTTGTAGGGGAGGTTTAGTGTTTGTAAACTACTTCAACTTCTGATTGCCTGGGAAGGCCTTTATTTCTATATCATATCTGAGAGAGAGAGACAGAGAGAGAGAGAGAGAGAGTGAGTGTCTTACAGGAGGATTATTCTTGGCTGGCAGTTTTTAACCATGGGATATTTTCAGCGTGGCATCGGTTCTCTCCCCGCTTGTAGGGATTCTGTGAGAAGTCGAAACCAATGCATAGCAGCCCCAGTTCTTGCTCATTCAGAGTAATTAGAAATTTACCATTTCATGATTCAGTATATTGGATTCATGTGGAAATTTGGGCTTTGTTTTCTTAATAAGTCAACGCAATTGACAGAGACTTTGTAGTTCGTTTTAAGTGTATTTTATCACTTTTTAGTATTTCTAACAAATGAAGTAAACAAATGGCACAAATTATTTATACCAAATTATAGACTAGTGTATTGAACACCTTTATTTTCTGGTTGGTCTTTCTTGGAAAACTTATGAGGTATTGGTAGAATATTTAGACTGAAATATTAGTACTTTTTTCTGGTCAGTTTTAGTCTCCTAAAATTTACTTAATTTTGTGAATTCTGGTTGAATTTAGAATAAGCATAAAATATTTAATAAACCTCTCTTGGTGCTACCTGTCAGGGACTTTTCAGAGTAAGTACTATGTATTTTTTGGTTACCAGACAAGGAAAGTGGATAACATGAAATTATGAAAAGGAAAATCTGATTTTTCTAGTACTGGTTAGGAAAAGATCATCAAGTATTGCTAACCACTGTTTCTGCTACTGTTTCAATGAGAACTTTGCTGAGAAATTGAGAGTGAGGACATGAAGTCAATTGAGTACAACAGAGAGTCATGAATATAGAGTAGAGAAAAATGCAAGTAAGCTGAGAAGAGGTTAGATGAGTCATCCCACTATTCTTAAATGGGAATGTCAGCTCAGTAAGGGATGTTATTAGACTGATTGTCATGAGTTGCATTAATATTTTGCATTCAGGTAACTTAAAATTACTATAATGCTTGAAAATATAATCCCCTGAAGCTGGCCAGTTCCTTTTTGGATAAGGACAAAGTGGAGAAGTTGTTGACAGGGAAACATCTATAACCCAAGATGTGAGCATTTGGGAAGCCCTGACATGAGAGAAAATTTTCAAGTGTTTGCTATAACGGCACTTCTAAAAAAGTAATTCCTGCTGTCAGGTCTTTTTCTTTGGAAATTATTCAACCCAGTTCACACTCTTTTTCTCTCAGCGCAGCTCAACCTGCGTCATTTATATCCCTAGCTGTGGCTATCTGACCTCTTGGAACAGAATCCTGTCCTTTCTGTTCTTCCTACCACTGAGAGTGGTAGAAAAAGTGTTTAATTCTGCCTCAATGGCTCCTTTATGCGCTAAAATACCATCATTCTGATGTCTGAACTGCTTCTGCAAAATTAAACAAAGCCCAATTCTCTAACTTTCAGCAGTATCGTATTCAACGATTGTGCTTTTACAGAGGGTAGTGTTCTGTCTAAGCAGATGTGAGGTCATCTTACCAGATAGTATAATTTAAGAAAATAAGTATTACAATTTTTCTAGGACTAGTTTGGCCTTAACAGGCAAACTTAACTTATCTTCACAGATAAGAAAGAATGGCTTTTTAAAAAAGCTTTTTCAAATCATATGATAACCAGATTCTTTAAGGAGTTCACAAAAAGAAATTTCCTTATAAAAACAACTTCACATTTAAAACCATTTATGATACTGTGTTTTAAATTTTATCTCCATCTTTCAAATGGGAATTTCTTAGTATACCTGAATTACTTGCCATCATGTCATATTGTAAAGTTATTTTTATTTTTAATTTTTATTTATTTGTTTTTACATTGAAGAACTGGGGTGTAGAGCAGAGGTGCAGGAGGTGAGAAGATTCACCAGAGACAGAGTGGTGAAATCCACTGCAGAGGGGAGCAGTGGGTGAGATAAGAGAGGTCTGTGCCATGTGGGTCAGCTCCCTGGCCAGGGATCGAACTCCACCTTAGCGGTGATAGCGCTGAGACTTAACCCCTAGGCCACCAGGGAGGATCCCGGCAGTCAATTTTTATAAGTTTGGGAAGATGTTCCTTTTCCATGCAAGTGAAACAGCATTGAAATTAGTGGGGAAAAATTCATGGCTAGACAGATAAGAAATTTTTCTGTTTCTCAATCCGAATGGCAGACCAGCTGTGCTTCAGTCCGAGGACTCTGTTGACATAGATTTGATTCTTGAGTTGCCACAGACTCTCCAAGATCCAAAGAGAAATTTTGCCTAGTACAGGGAAATGTTTACATTTCAGTTCAGTCATCAAGCCTGAAGATTACAGACGGGCACCAGACAGCTGCAGCATAAGTGATAGAAGTGACAGTGCCGTGGTCAGGCCTTGAGGCCTTCCCGTACCCTTTCACAGGCGGGTCTTTCTCTCCAGGTCACAGCCAGCTGATTGTGTATCACCTCTAGACGAGCACCTTGGCTTCCATCCCTGACCCTCTGCCCAACTGAAGGACAGAAAGCAATCATACAAATGACATTTTCTGTACCCCCAGAATACCTCCTTTATATCAGTATACCAAATGGTTTAGGCCCTATCTGTACTAGCTTCTTCATTAAAAAGTAGCATTTGTCTCAATATCTGCATATCCAAAGGATGTGTATGTGTGTGTGTGTGTGTGTGTGTGTGTGTGTGTGTGTTTGTATGAACGTGTGTGTTCCTCCTCCCCAGGATTTCTGGTTCCTTAAATTTTGCAAAGAAAACCTTTCAGATGGCAGCTTCACTTGAAAGGCATTCAGTGAGTTTCCTAGTATTAAATTTTCAATAAACACACATTTGTATAGGTGTAGAGCTGGGTGTTGGGGACATTCCTGATGGATACAGGAAGCAAAAGACCATATCCCTTGTCTTCCTGGTAAATCCCCTGGATAAAGACTTTCCTCCTTCCCTTCTCATGTTTCATCGTGTGGATGGTTAACCACTTGACACAGATTTTTAGAACCACAGGTGATTTTAAATTCTCTTTAATTTGTGTATGTAAAGAATGTCAGCAAATTATACTTTAGGCTCTTTGAGCTCCATCAGAAATAACTCTTAAGTGTTCAGATTACAGAAGCATGAACACTAATGTGCTTATTTAAATTTGGAGGTTGGTCCAACCACTATGGAAAGCTGTATGGAGGACCCTCAGATCACTAAAAATGGAGCTACCATATGACCCAGCAATTCCCCTCCTCCCTCTATTTAAGGGACAAAAACCTATTAATTCAAAAGGGAACCTGCACTTCTATGTTCATTGCAGCACTGTTTACAATAGCTAAGATACAGAAACAACCTAAATGCCCCCAAACAGATGATTAGTTCAAGAAGATATGGGCTATATACACAATGGATTACTACTCAGTCATCAAAAAGATAAACGCATGCCATCCACAGCAACATGGATGGAGCTGGAAGGGAGTAAGATCAGTGAAATAAGTCAGAAGGAAAAAGAAAAATATCAGATGATTTCACTTACTGGAGGTATATAGGGAAATCAAACATAGAGTAAATAAACAAAAAATTGTAGGCAACTATAGATCTGAGGCTTAACACAGGGGAGAGGGAGGGTGAAGGGTCAAAACTGGGGAGGGAAGAGCACAAGGGACCATGATGATGGTTCACAGGTGCTGTGGTGGGGGGAGATTTGCAGGGACTACAACTGAGGGGAGCAATCAACTACTCTAAAAATATGAACAAAAATGTAAAAAAAAAATTAAAAATTAATTAAAAAAAGTAAATGTGGAGGGTCGTTTAGTTCTGGAGCAAGAACTTTTCCCACAAATTCCTCTATCTGGCTCAGGCATAACCTTAAATTTCACAGAGACAGTAGTAAGTAGCCCCCAGGCTGGTGGCAACATTATCGTGTTCCCAAATCCCCCTAATTTTTCTGTCACTTTTGCTTAGATCAGTTCAGTGAATATATTATAGTTCACTTTTCTTAGAACTGCCGAACACATACTAGCATTATACTGTTTCCCCCTTTATTTCTATATTTTGGTGACAATGATTCTGTTCATTTTTACCAAATATTTATACCATTTTCCTAGATGTGACATTGCATTTTGCCATTATCAGTTTTCTACATAAATATTTTTTTCTCTAACTTTTTTTCCCGTTTCTATATTTTATATTTTATATCTATTAATACTCATAACTGAGCAGTGTCTGTGTTAGAAGAAACTGTTCAGTAAAGATGGAAATTTGGAAACTTCATTAGGGGAACGATTTTTTTTTTTAATATTTCCCCCCTCTCCTAGGGGAAGGATTTTTTTTTTAAAGATTTTTATTATTTTATTTATGCATACAAGCTGGGGTACAGGCTAGAGGCGTGCGGCAGCGAGAGGGCTCACCAGAGAGAGTGGGGAGCAGAACAGGCAGATCAGAAATACACTGCTGAGGGGAGCAGCGGGCGAGGCAGGAGAGGTCTGCTGCACCATGTGGGATTCTCCCCGGCCGGGCATGGAACTCGCGTTGCTGCTGCCACCAGGGAGGCCTCTAGGGGAAGGATTTTTATCTGTATCCTCAGAACTTAGAAGAGCACCCGGTACATCGTAGAAACTCATGTTTGTTCAATCAATGAAATAAAAATTAAATTGTGACCCCCCATTCTTTTTGGTTAACATTATTTTTAATGTACTGCTGTTCTTTTGGTGTTTTTCTGAGTGATTTTCAAGTATTGCATAGCTTTTAATACATTTGACTTTCTTTAAGAAAATCATCTCATTATAGTTACTTTCATTTCAACCAAAAATAATCCACACAGTTTAAACATATACCTATCATGTTTTCCTACCATGTTTTTGGATGACTTTAAAAATCAGAACAGTCCTCCCTGGAAGAGATCACAGTTTTGATTTTGCTCCTCTGCCTCTCCCTCAGCACCTGGCCCCCTCGTCGCACTTGTAGGCCTCCTAAGAATCTTAAACATACTCCTCATTCTTCCTCTAGATTGGGGTCACATTTTAATCTTTCTTGTCCTGGCTGTGAGTCTGAAATGGTGATTGAATGACCCAATTCATTCATTTCACAGATATCCTAACTCCAAAAGCTGTCCATAAAGCATTTGGGTATATAGAAACTTTAGAATCAAAGGGAGAGGAAGTGGGATGCTTTGGAGGATGGAATTTGATCATATTTGGCTTTCTTATAGAGTTAAGAATAGATCTTAATACTCACTAGTCTAATTTGGGTCCGTCTCCCTCCCCCCACCGCCCTGCAAACTTAAACTAAAACTGATTATAAACCTGTGTATCAGAGATTCTAGTACTGCATTTTGGGGATTTCTGTCTCTTAATTTGCTCAAGAAGCCCAGTAACTTATATTCCGAAAGGTTGACCTCCCAGCCCCCCACGCAAGGGCAAAGCACTGGTGTTGAATAGTATCATTGTCATTTATTTTTTGTTGATGTTGAATGTTAGTCCCTTACAAGCCTGCAGATACTTCTGTTCTTCATTATGCTAAAGGTTTGTGTCCTACCCGTCTTAAAAAAGTGATGGATGTAACATTGGTTTACAGCACTGTAGTGATTTAGCAGCGTAGGTTCCCACCTCCTCAGGTGCTGGTCCTCACGCCACACCCGCCACCTGGCACCCACAGTCCTCACCATAGGGGAACACCTTTGTGCCCCCTCCCTATCTTTTCCTCCTCCCTGACTCTTAGAACCTCAGTTTCATATTCGTATTTCTAAGTTTGTTATTGATTTGATTTTGTTTGATCCTGCAGTTTGTTTCTGTATCAGGCACTTCAGTAAGTGATTTATATAAATCACAATGTAATTCTAACAGCAGTCGTATGTGGTGGTTATTTTTTTTAATTCAAATGTAAATTTTTAAAAATTTATTTTTGCATTAAAGAACAGAGTGTAGACCAGAGGTGCAAGGGGTGAGGGGATTCACCAGAGACAGAGTGGAGAGCAGAACAGGCACACTGACTGAAATCCACTGCCGAGGGGAGCAGTGGGTAAAGCAGGAGAGGTCTTCTGTGCCATGTGGGTCAGCTCCCTGGCCAGGGATCAAACTCAGGCAACAGCGGTCATAGTGATGAGACTTAATCCCTAGGCCACGAGGGAGGCCCAGGGTGCTTAATATTATTTGACACTGAAGAGCCAGAGGCAGGGAGGAGCTGCATAAGTCACCCCAGGGGAAAGTGGCTATTCCAGGATTTGAGCCTTGGTGGTTTATCTCCCAAGCCCTCACCCTTATTGATTACACTGGTCAACACTGAGATTGTTACTGACTTAAAAGGCCCTAATCTGTAGTATCTTGGTGTGCTGAACATGAATATAACCCTGAAATTTTTTATTAGCTCTCGTTTTGAAGATATTTCATAGAATTCATTTTATGTTTCACCGTGTAAATTTATCCAGTAGGTCTGCAACAACATCCTAAATCAGCTTATAATGATGTAATTTTTGCATCACATTGCATAATACCATCATGCACACATAATCCAGAGTTGATTGCATCATTTTCTGATGCAGTGCAATACTACTGCCAGACGGCTGCTGAAGTAAGCTGACGTCAGCAGTGCACTAGATAAAGCCCTGTCAAAAAGGTTGAGCATTGAAAATATTTCAGACTTTTTGTGAGACAGTTTAAGTTACTGTTCCATAGAACTGTTATTATTTTATCCATTTAGGCACAATACAGAACAATAATGCCTCGAAAGTGCGTTAATAGTGTGGACAATTTCTGCTCTATTTGTGGGGAAGTGACATTTGCCAACTAGAAGAAAAGTATCACTTCTCAAGTTAAAAAGGCTTATCTTTACTTCGGATGCAAGGTTGGTGACCAAGACAAGCCCTGGGCCCCACATATATGCTGTGCTACTTGTTCAACACAGCTTTCACAGTGGTTAAATAGCAAACAAACATCAATGAGGTTTGCAGTCCCCATGGTGTGGAGACAGCCAGGCAGCCACATAAAAGACTGTTACTTGTGCTTGGTTCCTTCTCTTTCTGGTGGAATAATGAAGCAAAAGAAGTCAAGAATAGTCTACCCAAACATTCTGTCTGCACTGAGACCAGTTCCTCATGGTGAGAGACTTCCTATTCCAGAACCTCCAGCAGAATGTTCTCTTGATTCATCTGATGAAGACAAGGGTGAGCCCACCTGTTCTTCTCCTGTCCCATCAGCATGCAGTGATCCAGATTTTCACTGTTGTACATCATCAACCCCACACAGACTAACCCAGAAAGAACTAAATGACCTGGTTTGTGATTTGGACTGATCCAAGAACAAGGCAGAATTGCTAGGGTCAAGACTCCAACAATGGAATCTTCTAGAAGAAGATGTCACAATTCCTTGATATCGAAAGTGCCACCAGCACTTGGAGCCTTTCTTCAGAAAGGAAAGTGCTCTGATATTCTGTTCTGATATTGAGGGCCTCATGAATGCCTTAGAAATCACTCATGACCCACCAGAATGGAGACTATTTCTAGGCTCTTTGAAACTGAGTCTTAAGGCTGTGCTTTTGCGTAATGGACACCATCTTCCATCCATTCCAGTAGTGCATGGTGTCCACAAGCAAGAGACACACGATAACTTAAAGCAGCTACTGAATTCCATTGAGTGTAACAAGTACAGCTGGCACGTCTGTGGTGATTTGAAGCTAGTTGCCCTTTTAATGGGACTGCAGCAGGGATATACAAAATACATGTTTCTTATGTGAGTGGGATAGCCGAGCAAGTGAGTTGCACTGCTTGCAGAAGGAATGGACTCGCAGACAAAATGTAGCAGTTGGAGAGTAGAATATCCAGCACCCAGCTCTGGTGGAGGCTCACAAAATCCTGCTACCACCCCTTAAGATCAGACTAGGTTTGATGAAGAATATCGTGAAAGCCATGGAGCGGACCTCGCCAGCTTTCCCATACCTGCATGAAAAATTTCCTCAACTCAGCGAAGCAAAGACTAAAGAGGGAGTTTTTGTGGCTCCTCAAATTCGAGAGCTCTTCAAAGATGACCGATTCAATGACTTGCTGCAGGGTGATGCGAAACAAGCATGGAGTATTTGCTTTTCGTCTAGTGTCTAGAAACTTTCTTGGGAATGTTAGGGCAGAAAACTACAAGGAACTAGTAGAAGACATGCTGATGCAGTATCAGAAACTTGGCTGCTATATGTCTCTGAAGATCTACTTCCTTCATTCCCATCTGGATTTCTTCCCTGAAAACTGTGGTATGGTTAGTGATGAACATGGTGAACGTTTTCATCAAGATATCACATCAGTGGAACAAAGATACCAGGGAAAATGGTCCACTGCAATGCTGGCTGACTACTGCTGGACATTCCCAGAGATGCTCCTGAATAGCTGTACAATAGACAAGCAAAGAAACCTAAGAAGTAGTCTATGACTTGATTTTTTAACAGGTATTAACCATAGGCCTATTGCTATTGGCATGCATTTAGTGATGTAAACATAAATTTATTGCAGATTACAAAAAAAACTAGAGCCCAAATTAGAATTTGACTGTCATATTTGTTGAGCAGATGAAATTTGATGGGAAATGACTAATTTTATTTTAGTAACATGACTTTTGTAAAAATTTGTTGACCAGTGTTATTAGTAAGTACACCATAGACATATGCATAGTGTTTAGTGTAAAGTTGCTGGACCAAAATAAAACCAGGGAGGTGCATAAATCTTCCCTGCCTTTCAAACCAATGCTTTATCGATACCTCATTTTAGGTTTCCTTTAGATTTTTTAAAATATATTTTTATTGTTATTTATGTCTTTTACATTTTGTATTCCCCTTGGGTAGCCCACCACCAATTCACCCGTGATCCATCTCCATG
>PVIJ01007222.1:0-84464 GCA_004024925.1 Scalopus aquaticus | reverse complement strand
CCCCCCGCCCCCCGGCTCTCCCAGGCTGTCTGCTCCCACCCCACCCGCCCCTCTGCGCTGTGGAGGCGAGTCCTCGGCTTCGTTTTTCCTTTGCGTCATTTATTTTCCATATCGGAATTTTTTTTTAAAGATTTATTTATTTATACATACAGCTGGGGTGCAGGCCAGAGGCGGGGGGCGGCGAGAGGGTTCACCAGAGACAGAGCGGGGAGCAGAACAGGCAGATCAGAAACACGCTGCTGAGGGGAGCAGCGGGGAGGCAGGAGAGGTCTACTGCGCTGTGTGGGAATCTCCCCGGCCGGGCGTCGAACTCGCATCGCTGCTGCCGACAGCTCCACAGCGCAGCGCTTAACCGCTGCGCCACCGGGGAGGCCCCCATATCGGAATTTTTAAAACGACCACAATACCACTATCATCACTCGGAGATGAGAGATCATTTCCTAATATTAGCAAATATTCATTCACTGTTCAAATGCAGAAAATTAGTTTTGATAAGTCACAGGAATTAAAAGTTTGCTTCAGGTACGGTTTAGATGCTTGTTTGAAACACAGAAGGAGGCATTGGGTTGGGGGCTGCCGGCGAGAATCTGGAGATTGGGAGAGGTTGGGGAAAGGGGTGATCCTTAAAACAGCAACAAGTATACACGAGCCAGTATTTAAGATCATGCTTTTGGAGGGGTCCCCAAAGGGGCCCAGGGGTCGGACCTGGAGGCAAGGGGGTGGGGAGGGGAGGGAAATACATTTCCCATTCCAAAGAGAAGTACAGGAAGGGTAAGCAAAGTGGCTGAGAACCCAGTTCACTTTGGGCTTTTTATTCATCTTTGAGTCACTTCTGCGACTTTATGGCAGACGCGGAGGAACATATAGCCCACTTACCAGGTATCTGCTCGCCTCGGGAATATTCCACAGATTGACCTGTTTCCGTGGTTATTAATTTGTGGCACACTTTGTTTGTCAAGGACAAGGGAGGCTGCTGGGGGGCAGAAGAGAACAGTTATTGTCTTGAGGTTTTGCTTGCAAAGGCCCGAGTGCTTCCAGGTGAGGCCTCAGCTGAGATGCTGGCGCGAGGGCTGGCGGCAGAGTCTCCGGGCGCAGGAGGGATGTCTGGGGGGGTGCTGGAGAGTGACTCAGTGATGGATGAGCGCCACTTCCCGGCCCGTGGGGCTCTCAGCAGCGCCTCTCACTCCCCACAAGTTAGGGCTCATCTGAAACCCGTCAGTGCTTCTGCTTCTTGGCTTCCGAATTGAAAAAGCGCCACTGTGGAGGCTCACACAGTCACAAGCAGGGTTTTCGTGCCAGGAGAAACTCGTTGCTCATCTGCACTGGAGGGCAAGAGGCCTGGCCAGAGGCCCCGGGAACCTCATGGCTGTTTAGATCCGCGGCCCGGATGGTGAGATCGGCCCCGGCTGGCGGGCGCTGAGGCCGAGGGCGAGGACGGTGAAGAAACTGCCTCCTCCCCGACAGCAGCTGCGTGCCGAGGTCGCGCAAGCGAGGGTCGTTCTGGAGGCATAAACCCGGCGTTGAGTGAACTGTCCTTGCCAAGGATGTGAATTATTAGCGTGAACAAGGTAGGGGAAGAAGCGAAGTCACTTGGAGCTTCAGCAGATGTTTCCCTGAAAAGATGTGCGAAGAAATGGAAGATAAACTCGAGGATAAGGTGTCTGACAGGAGAACAAATCCATCAAGTGCGTGGGGAGAACCCGACCAACTCGGGAGTGATGTAACAGCTTCGCGTGGACGAATTCAAATTAGTTGGCTAAAAATTAGGTCTCTTCTTCAGAGAAATTAAAATACAATGGATCAAAAGGGGAGGAGAGCTGGGTCCTTCTCTCCGTGGCTTCAGCTCCGCGACACAGGGGCTGTGGGGCCCCCCCTTGCCTCCGGAAGCCCCTGAGCCCCAGCTTCTGCTCCATCATCCTGCCCGTGCAGGGGCGCTGCCAGACTTAAAATGAAAATGTCTGCAAATCTATGCACATCCGTGTCTTACACCAGCGCCGACATACTGAAGGTGATTCAATTATCAAAATAGTAATTTTGGCCACATTTCGCACTCCTTCGTCCGCCCTGTCCGGGACGCACGGGGACACCCACCCCGGAGCGCACCCCGCTCCTCGCGGCTCGGCCCCACCTCCGCCAGGTGGGAGAACTCACCTGGGAAGGGCGGGGCTGGGCGGACGCGAGGGGGAAGTGCCGGCGCGTGGGCGGGTTCGGGAGCCAGCGCGGGGAGCCCCGCAGGCGCGCGGTGGTCCGTGGGGCTCGGAGCGAGCTGGGCGGCCGAGCGGACGCAGCTGCCCGGGTGGGGCATCCCTGCTTCTGCCCAGCGCCCGTCCTTACTTTTCGGCGACCACCACAGGGGTCTCGCGTGGGCTGGGCAGGCATCCCAGACTTCCTGCTGGCGCAGGGAAAGATGATTTTTCATCTCACAGCACCAGCAGGGCAAAGAAAGGGGGGATTTTAGTGGGGTCATTCTTCCAGCTTCCCCATTTTCTCATTTCCAAGAAATGGTGGGGTCTCCTCTTACACCCTTAGATTGGTCGGGGCTCTCCAGGATGTGTGCATATTCCTATACAGACACACACGCACTTTTATTATAAGGGCGGACACATAATCGTGGAAGCGGAAAAGGACTAAGCTCTGGGGCAGGCAAAGTGGGGACCCACAGAGCTGCTGAAACGGAAGAGTAGCTGAAAGTGAAAAACAAGTCCAAAGCCAGTGAAGGCCCGTGCCCAGCCCCACGACGGTCGGGCAGAGGCAAGCTCCCCCTACGCAGCCTTCCGCCCTGCGCCCGGGCTTGGAGGAGACCAGCACGCTGGGGACAGCCGTCCGCTTCCCTGTCGGCCCGTGAGCTGGCTCCCCCTGGAACCCTAGATTCTGGGAGACAGAGCTCTAATAACTCGTGAAACTCGTGGAAGGAGCTTTTCAAATACATCTTATATTTTCTTTCCTTAGTATTATGCCTATGAGTATTGTTTTTTTTTAATTTCAGTCGCTGCTCTTTGTTTAATCATTTTCTTCATTTTCCACTAAAGCATTTCTAAATAACAAGAGGGAAACTGTTTTATGACAGCAATAATTTAAATTCCCTGTAATTTAAAAAGCCCAGTCTTTTAAATGTCACATGGATCTTGCATTCTACTTTTCATTACAGTATTCCCTGAAGCGTGGACTTGAACCTCCAGGAACGCTCCTCGGTCGTTGGCAGAAGTGCGAGGGCGCGCCTCATCTCGTGGGCCTGGCTTTTCTTGGACTACACCTCCTTTCTGGGCCGGTCAGATCACACTGAGCTATTCACAGGGCAGCAGCGTGGGTCGAGGCCGCTGAAGCGCGTTCGAGGAGCATCTTTCACTTTCTTTGTGGGAGCCTGAAACGAAGCCCCCGCCCAAGATGGCAGGTGCAGTTCCGCGGGTCTCCAGCAGGTGGCAGCATATAATGCGGGAAAAGCGCAGAACAGCTTCAAAAACCTAAGTGTCCGCAGCTCTGCTCTTCTGTCAGTGCCTGAGCCCTGGCCCCCCTCGAATGTAAGGGTGCTATGGAGCTACAAGCCAACGGTGACGTCACTTTTCAGCATGGAGATGACGTCACACGCAGCTGAGCTTTGCGGACGGCTCAGCCTGTGCGCAGCTGCCCCGCTCCAAGCCCCGAATCTGCACCGTTCAGGAACCTCCCAGCAGCTTGGGGGGCCACACAGCTGCGGGGACGCTGGCCGGGCCCCCACGGCTGCAAAAGGAACGGCCGGGCTAGAGCCAGCATCCTTCAGCCACGAGTCGTGTGGCTGAACTGTTGGAAACGCAGAGGCTGCTAAAGATTAGAAGGATTAGGGTAAATAGGGTGTTTCCAGAACAGAGACGTGATTATTGAAGATCGTCGTTCAATAGTGGAGAAAGGCTGGGACATGGCTGAGTTCTGCAGTTAGGAATAAAAATTATGAGTAAATCCAGAAGCCTGGCAGGTGGGCAGAAAACGGGCGTTGAAGGGGTGTCCGTCTAAGTGGGATAGGTGAGAGCAGCCTGGGGGAGGTACAGGGGGCAGCTGTGGGGCAGGGGGTGCGAGAGAAACCGCCGGAGAGGTCTGCTGCGCCCTGTGGGAAGCTCCCTGGCCGGGGATCGAACTCGTGCTGCAGGGGCTGCGGACAGCTCCACAGGCTGAGACTTAACTCCTTGCACCACCAGGCAGGCCCATTTCTATCCTTTCGATCGCCTCCTGCTAACAGGCTCACTTGGTCTCTCACTGTGGTTTTCGTTTGCATTTCCCAGGTGGGTAACGACGTCCAGCACTTATGCACGTGATAGGCCGTTTGTATATCTTCTTTGTGAGATGCCGCAGAGTCCCTGGTGCCCGCTACTTCAAGCCTCATGTCGACATATTTTTGTAAAGATTTATTTATTTATGCATACAAGCTGGGGTGTAGGTCAGAGGTGTGTGTATGTGGGGAGTGCTGGGGGGGGTGAGAGGATTCACCAGAAGCAAAGTGGGGAGCAGAACAGGTTTATCCACTGAAATCCACTGCTGAGGGGAGCAGCGGGGAGACAGGAGGGGTCTGCTGCGCCCTGTGGGAAGCTCCCTGGCCGGGGATTGAACTCGTACTGCAGTGGCTGCGGACAGCTCCATAGTGCTGAGGTTTCACTTGTTGTGCCACCAGGGAGGCCCACAAGCCTGATGTTGACATTTTTTAAGGGCGTGAATGTAGTTGGGTTTATCTTCCCACTGCTGCGTGTAGCTTCTAACCCCTTCGCTACTTTTATTCCAAAACACATGAAAACAACGTGCCTTCTAAGGTCAGGGCTGATATGCTCGTAAAGTCTAAAGTAGAATAAAATTAATTTATTTCCCATCAAAGCTGCTTTCCTCTCTACCTTTGAAGAAAATAAAAGTTGTCAAATTGAAGGTGATTTAACTATTTTCTTATTGAGCTTTTCTGGGTTTTCTTATTAAAACTCTGATTTTTCTTTGAAAATACTTTTCAATCACCGAGCCCCTGGCTGGCTCACTGCGCGCTAACAAACAAGACAAATGGCTCGGAGTAATTTCATGCTCGGTGCCGAGCTGCTAAGAGGCCAGAACACCCTGCAGGCGCTCAGTTACTCCTTTGAAGATTCCGTCATTCTCAGATGGGGGGGAATTCTGCACAAACAGAATCGCTCCTTTCTTGGGAATATCTGACTTCCTCTGCTGTTAAAAGTCTGGGTACTTAGGTGCAATTGGGGGAAGACATTTTGCCGGGTCCGAAAGCATTTTGGCTACCGAGGGCTGTGTGGAAAAGCCGTGCCCCTACATTTGCTTCCCACAGGTCTGTGAGATTTTTGCGCATGTGACATGAAGTGCCAACAATTTTGTCTTAATCTTTGGATCCTCTGCTTTTCCCTTTGAGCCTCTCTGTGTCCCCGTGGCTCAGCGTAGCCTGGGGTGTAGCCAGCTAAGCCGGGAAGAGTCTACTCAGCCCTCTTCCCCAAGTCCTGGGTTCTGTCCCGGCGAAACCAGTGCTGAAGCTGCTTTCGACGCGTGGGCCCATCGCCGAGTGCATTGCACGTCGCTGGGATGACAGCGTCGGATGTCCTCGGCCACAGGCTCGGCAGCCTCAGCACCTGGGCTGGCCCCTGGCCAGGCCGCCCTGGCTCTGTGACCATGGGCAATGACTTGGCCCCTCGGTGCCTACTTCCCTGGCACCCATGCGCCAACCTCATGGTCACCGAGAAAACCAGAAATATCCCAGTTGCTTGTGTTCATTCTTCCTTTTCCTCATCATATGACTTAACAATTAGGCTGTTTCAACATTTGTTTTATTGATGTTTAAAATGCACCGAGGGAAGCCTGGCCACCTTGACCCTGATGGAACTGTCAGAGACACTTGTGTTTTGTGAGGAAGGGAGTCACCTGAAGGCTTGGGGTCACGACCTTTCTTTGCCACTGCCTTGCACGGGCAGCTCATTCCTGGAAGAAGGAGCGCGGCGATCTCGTTACTCTCCAGCTTCCCGCACGGCAGTGTGGCCTCGTCTTTTTCTCTGGTTTATTTACGGGATTTCCCTCCTGACCGCCGACTTCCTTCTTGATTCTGATCTGCTTGTTCGGGTTAATACAACAAGAGGCAGAACGTCTGTTTGTGAGATGAGCCGCTGCTTTTTCCCGCCCGTTGTACAGCAAACACCTGCGGGCCCACTGAGCACCCCGTATGGGGGACCTGGAGTAACAAAAGTTCTGACAATGCAGGTTTGTCTTCAAAAGGCTCCTGGTCCTAAGGGAGTGTGTTGGAACAAGCGCCTCGCCCACGCGGTCAGCCTTGGACAGCTCAGGCAACGCAGGGGTCAGTGCTGGGCCTGCTCAGATCAGCATGAGCCCGAGCAAGAATGACGCACAGATTTGTGAAGTTTGCATATTTTTAGGACTATGGGTGCTTTGGTGGCAGGAGAGTGCACGATGGCCACACCCGAGGGGAGAAATCCTACATTGTCAAAATATCAGCAAAGATGTACAGCAATGGTTCTTCATTAATAAAAAAAAAATTAAAAAGAATGCGTAAGTGGGGGCCTCCCTGGTGGCGCAGGGGTTAAGTCTCTGCACTATGAAGCTGTCGGCAGCCACTGCAGCACGAGTTCGATCCCTGGCCAGGGAGCTTCCCACAGGGCGCAGCAGACCTCTTCTGTCTCCCAGCTGCTCCCCTCAGCAGTGGGTTTCAGTGGATCCACCTGTTCTGCTCCCCACTCTGTCGCTGGGGAGTCCTTTCACCACCCTACAACTCTGGCTTTCACCCCAGCTTGTAGCATAAATAAATAAATCAAAAAAAGAATGCGTAAGTAGCCGTGGAGAAGAGAGAAAGCAAATGTGGGCTAAGGCAGCGTGGACAGAACCATGCTCCGAGTCTGGAGAGCGTCAGACCGCCCAGTGCATCCAAGGTGGGCAGAAAGGAGGGCGCCTCCCAGGCCGTGGCTGCAGGGCGGAGCCTTTCTGAGGGGAAGCCTGGGAAGGCTGTCTGCTAATTGGCTCCACTCAAACATGAGCTTCCTTGTGTCTTTGTGGCAGGAGATAATTCACAACTTCAGCAAAGTGCGCCCCGACCTGACACTCTTAACCTCCAGCGGGAGATGGGAGTTCTCTCTCTGGATGTTTACACTTCAAAGTGATGACTCCCACGTCCTCGAGAAAGACACTGCAGCTTCAGAAACTCGCAAGAGGCTTCAGAAAAGATCGGGTATATTACAAAGACGTAGAGAACGAGATTTACAAGTTTTCTGCACTAGGTCGTCTTAATAAAAGAGAGAGACCAGGGCCCAGAGCCCGGAAGAAGCCTGGCTGGGGCTCGCGCAGGCGCTCCAGGAAGGGGTCTGAGTCTCGAAGGGCGGCGATCAGGGGTGGGAGGGTGAGAGAGCGTCAGCCATGAGTCGTCAGAGCCCTGAGTTCAGGCTTCACTCCAGGAACAGGAATCTCTGGACGCTATCAAGCATGGAAATGAAGTGACCAAATCTCTCCAAGGGTGAAAATGTGCATTTTTTTATGAAAGAAAATTAAAAAGGGCAGACCAGGTCACAGGGAGATGAAAGGACATAAAAGACCTTCTCTTGCTTGGTGCTCAGAACTCTGGCTGTGGGTGTTTATTATTCCCACTTTCACATGACAAAGCAGAGTCGCTTTCCCAAGTGCTGTAAACTTAGTGAGTGTGGGCCGCTCCCAATGCAGGCGAATCCGTCTGTCGACATGCCCCAGGGCTGCCCACGTGGCAACGGGGCTGCCGAGCCGGAGACCGTCACACAGAAGATGCGGCGGCTCATCCTGGGACATCTGCGGCGACGAGGGAGGGACGGGGGCGGCGGCGCTCTCACCCTCCACACCCGCGCGGCGAGGGCGAGGGCAGGCGACTGGGTATCGGCCTCGGGTGTTTGGAGATGGACGTCAGCCCTCAAAGCCAGGCCTCCCGGGAGCCTGGCCAGCGCCAGTGTCTTCTGGTTTCCTAGACCAAATGAGACAATGCACATAAAACAACTTTACAAACTGTGAAATCCCAAGAGAGGAAGGCTGTTACTTTCATGTTTTAAGAACATAAATTGTTTCTAAGTCAGCTTCCATTTTAAGTGCACTAGGATAGAACATACACCCAGCCCATCATGAATTATTTATAAAGGGAAGAATTACTTCCAGTTACATTACTGAGGATTTTCATATTTTTAGACTGTCTGTGGATGAGGCTAAAACCCTCCTTGAAATCCAAAAAAAAAAAAAAAAAAAAAAACCAAAAAAAAAGGTCTTGAGCACTTCCTTGTTTAAATTTGCTTTGTTTGGTGTGTTGTGTGTGGCAAGGTGTGGAAAACCCAAGTCAAGCTCTTTTAAGCAGCAAATTAATTTCCTGGGTCTGTAGTCGGAGCCTGGCGTCTGGGGGCGCTGGTAACAGCTCAATTAGGGGCCTGGGGGGCGGGCCCAGCCTGACTCTTCCCGCGTCTGCGCAGGTTCCTTCTCCCGCAGAGTCTGTTCCAGCCCCGCGGCCACGTGCGGCCGCTCCTGGGGGGAGCAAGGGGGCTCCAGAGCGCGGAGAGGAGAGAGACCACCCGGGTCCTCTGCGGGAAGAAGAGGCGGCTTCTCTCCCAGCCTCAGCACACCTGTCATCGCACTGCTCCCCGTGGGCTGCTGGGGTTGCCCGAACCGCCCGCCCCTGCGCGTCGAGGCCGGGTAGGACCGTCAGCCCCACCCGGAGCAGAGCGAGCTTGCTCGGACCCAGCCCACGCGGGGGCCTGTGGTCCCAGAGGCCCCAGGAAGGGCCGCCCCACGGACCCCCCTCTGCGGGGCTGGGGCCCGGGGCGCTCTAGCGCGAAAGCCAGCGGGCAGCGCGTGGGTTTCACCAACTGGGGATGTCTTCGCGTTTCCTGGACGTTCGTCCGCTCCTGGCCTCACAGATTTTTGCGCAAGCTGGTCTGTAGTTTAACTAGCAACTTAGTGCTTTGTCGGGTGGAGTCTGGAGTGTTTGGGTTTGTGGAAGGAGCGTCTGGGAGGTTCTTCGTTGCACTCACTGTTCCAAGTCTCCGCAGCCTTTACGGAAGAGCTTCCCTGCCGCACTGCGCTGTTACGCTTCAAGTCTTGCGGGACATCTGTTTTGTTCTGTGTACTTGTGGATCACTCTTCGGCCTTAAAAAAATTTTTTTTAAAAAAGATTTATTTATGCATACAAGCTGGGGTGCAGGCCAGAGGCGTGGGTATGCAGGCCAGAGGCAGGCCGCAGCATAAGTTCGATCCCCGGCTAGGGAGCGTCCCACAGGGCGCAGCAGACCCCTCCTGTCTCCCCGCTGCTCCCCTCAGCAGTAGATTTCAGTGGATCCACCTGTTCTGCTCCCCACTCTGTGTCTGGGGAATCCTTTCACCACCGCACATGCCTCTGGCCTGCACCCCAGCTCTTGTATGCATAAATAAATAAATCTTTAAAAATGGTGTGCGGTTTCCATGTCCACTTCAGTCCTGAGATGTTTTCAATGTGCCGTGTCTGATCTTTTCAGCAACACTATAAAGTGCGATCACTCGGTCCGGGCAGATGAGGAAGGAGATGCTGGGGGTGAGTGTATATTCACGCCCAAGCGGGGCCTCTCATCTGGCGTCTGATTCCAAACGGAGCTCCCGTAATAATGTGAATCGATCACAACCACTTGAACTGCAAACCTTCATAAATAAGGAAGAATCCAAGAGAAGTTCCACTTGAATGAGCATCATACTTTAAGAATAGACTAAAAGAGGCGTGGGGTGGGGGCGCGCCAGGCACAAAATGCCAAGAAAGGATTCTGGGGTCGTTACTTTTGGGGTATTTGCTTTATCGAAATGTAAGACTGAAATTAAGTGACCAATAACCCATCTAAAATATGCAGTATTTTAAAATCTAAGTTATTCCCATATTTTAATTTTATTACTTAACTCACTAAACATATGGAAACTGGCTATTTATATGTTAATGTATCAATTAGTTTAGTGTCTTTTCACATTACGCGTCTGCTCCGTTTTTCTCATACAGGGTGTTCTGTGCTGGCCTGGCTAATTTGATGAATGAGGCTGATTCTCTTCGACCACATGGGCACCTGCCACCGAAACCATTGCTGAAACCGCGTAAAGTGACAGATCGAAGGCCGGCAGATCCTGAGCAGCATCTCGGGGCGCACATGGAGAAGTCGGGGGGATGATGATGTCCTGTGCTAGGTTAACGATTCACAGCGGCCTGTGGGCAGTGATGCCTTCCTCTCCATTTGGGGAATATTTTAAGCCAATCCACAGCAATATGTGCAAATGTCCAAAACTGGGCCTGCCTTGATCAAAGACTACAGACAGTTGAGAATATTTGCTTTCTGGAGTTAGAAGTTTACAAATACTAATTGGATAGTGAGGTTACCCAGGCAACTGCCCAAGATTGCTTGGTATCATATAAAGATTCTGCTGAAATCATGGAGTAAAAAGAAAATCATTTCTAGCTACGAACAACTCCTCACCTATCACCTCCCACTCTTGGCCCTGCTGTTGAATAAATGTCTTCATTAATGGGATATCAGATGGGGCTGTTAATAAAACTAAATGCTCCAATATTACATTTTTCTTTTCAGCTTTAAGTGTCTTTCTTGGCGAGCTTATGTGACCTAACTTGAGTGTGCCTTTGAGTGTGGGGTCTTCCAGTGGATAACTTTTAAGAAGTGTGTGTCCTCATAGAGCAAAGTGAGTAGAAATCTTAAATGAGAGACACTAGTAGTGAAAACGGCTGAAGACATCTAAAGGTGCCTTCTCATCATAGTTGCTCTGCAAATAGATTTCAGTTCTGTGGATTAAATATTTCTTTTACCTACAAGAGAGCAGATAGCTTTGTCTTTTGCGATCACAAGAGAAACACCGTACTCATATAAAGCGTGAGCTTTCATGAAAATCCATTTCTAATGCCTGCCATTTTTATGATTCCGCTCACCAATTTACCCTTGATTATTAGTAGTTTAGCTATATATCTTTTTATTGTGGTAGCCTTGGTTTGCATCACTGTACATGGATTAGAAGTATGAGGTCTCCCCCTTCGGCACCCATAGTCCCCAGGGCACCCAGCCCATCAACTTAGTCCATTTGTGGCCCCTTGATATTTCTTTTTAAAAGGCTTCCCCCTATGTCTTCCTCGCATCATTTCTCAGTTTAGGGTTCCTCCCTCGAGTATACATACACTTTTGATTTATAGGTGCTCTGTCATTACCCTAGCTCCCTCTCCATGGGATTATACTCTTCCAGGGAAGGGACTAAGTGTTCCCCAAACTCCAGCTTTGCTGTTATTTATATCCGATAAGCATGCAGCAACCAAACACCAAAGAAGTGCAAAATGGAACTTAATTCTGCTAACACATGAAGCCCTGAAGTGACACAACATTAAAAATAGGAGGCATGAGAGATAAACGTTAATCATCACACTTTTCTGAAATATTAATAAGTCTTTAATCTTGTCATTATCAAGGTCTCTATGCCCTTTCTAGGGTGAATTAAGCCTCGCTCTTCATCACAGGGTTTGACTAAAACTTCAATTATTGATTTAGTACCATCCTATTATAACATAGCTCGGGATTCAAGCTGGGTCTGCTGATGTATATTCCAAGTGTCGGCTCTGCACTGGAACCGTGCAGGATGTTTTGGGACATGAGAAGCAAAAGATAAGATGGCATAATCTTTTTTTTTGTAATGTATTCAGGTGTGTAGGGACTCAAAGATCACCCCTTGAAACAATACAACTTCGTGCTGCAAAAATTTGAAGTGAGATGAAGAATATATTACCCAGTGGCAGAGAGAGATGCACCAGCAGTAGTTTTAATGCTGTAACATTTTGCTCAGTGGGCACCCCCTATCCACTGAGGCTTGGGGAGGACGTTGCAGTTGCATCCTGGACACTCTGATCAGCAAGTTCGGAAGACTCTCGGGGAACAAGGTCACGGTCGGAGACAGACAGAGCGGGTGTGCAGAGGCTGAGCCTGGAGTTGTCTGAGGCCGGAGCAGCTCAGCCTAGTCGCAGATGAGGCTGGACCGTGACGATTCCTTTGCATGGATCCGTTTCCCTTAAGCAAGCTCTGTTGTGGTAACGGCTTCTTAAAATTGGCTTCTCAACCCACTGCAAGTTGACTTCTTGGTCAGGTAAAATCTGCCGGGTATGGAGGCAAAGCCCCAGCAGGTCACATATGCAAATATGATGCTGCCCTCCCAGACCGACAACGAAGGACAGACACCAGATTACAGGATCGAATAAGAAATAGGTGTTCTGAGTGAGACCCGCCTTCCCGGGGAGCACGTGACCCGGACACCAGGCTGACCCCCACTCGGGGCCGCAGGACAGCCTGCTTTCCCAGCCTGCCATTGCCTCATGAAACCAACTTGGCTTCTAGAAATCCTTGATAAGAGTCAGAGGCAGGAGAGACAGAAGAAGGGACAGAGCAACAGGAAAGACGTGGAAGGTGGCCGTCCACTTTAAGCTTCGTCTCGTCTGTCTGGTAAACATAAGTCATATCGTTGCATAGTAATTAAAAATGATTTGAAAATATCTTTATTTTTCTTCCAGAGAAGAGAAAGCTTAACTTATTGAACTTTCTAGGTTTAAACCACTAAGACACCAGTGGAATACTACTCAACTATGAAAAGACATGATCTTCCTTTTGCGAAAGCATGCATTTAAGGAACAAAATAAGTCAGAAAAAAGCAAGTACTGAATGATTTCACTAGTATGTGGAATATAACATAAAAAGTGCAAGCAAATAAACAAATACAAGCATTTAGACTCTGACAAGCGATTGGTTACGAGGGGCGGTGAGAGGTGAAGATCTTTGGGGTGGGTTTTTTTTTTTTAAAGATTTTATTTATTTATGCATACAAGCTGGGGTACAGGCCAGAGGTGGGGGATGGCGAGAGCGTTCACCAGAGACAGAGTGGGGAGCAGAACAGGCAGATGGACGGAAACACACTGCTGAGGGGAGCAGCGGGCAAGGCAGGAGAGGTCTGCCGCGCCATGTGGGACTCTCCCTGGCCAGGTGTCGAACTCGTGTCACTGCTGCCGACAGCTCCTCAGTGCAGCGCTTAACTGCTGCGCCACCGGGGAGGCCCTGGGGTGGGGTTGATATGCATTTGTCTAGACAGAAAACCGCACTCCTGAAATTGACGTAGCATTGTAATCAATGTTGCTTCGATTTGAAAAAAAGTTCAGGTGGAAAAAAATTCTACAAATAAAACTTCATCCACGAGCCCCCTTTTTACACCTAAACTAGGAACAGACTGAATAGATCGTGAAGATAACCAGGTAAAGGGTCAATTCTATATCGGTGAAGGAGACTAGACTTTTAGTGGAAATCATAGATGAAGGATGTCCAGGGGCTGGTTTATAATGCTGTACACCTGAAATCTATGCCTTGTTGCAAACCAATGCTGCTTCAGTTTACACACACACACACACACACACACACACACACACACACACACTTCCAGAGAGTACAATTTCCAATAAAAAGGAAAGAGAGGGACAGAGGGGAGGGAAGGGGGGAGGAGGAGGGCGAGGAACTCACACTCCATCCATCATACATATTCGATTTATGCTTCAGTTTCTACCTATTTTATTTTACGTAATCAAACACTTTATGTTCCTGAGAACTGGGGTCTTGGCCAGCTTGCAAGCTTGGTTAATGATCTTCTATTATTCTGGGCTTCCGTGTAAAGCACCAGCACTCACGCCTTGAATTAGGCCCCGCACCAGAAGCTGCGTTTCTCCCTGGTTCTCCTTTCGTGCTGAGCGGGTGGGTTTCCTGAGTGCTAACTGCAGTGACAATAAAAATCAACGAAAACACCGAGATAATCCAGCACTCCCGGAAAATGTCCAAATGTAGGTGCAGGGTGGGGCCCCCCATTCACTGGACACAGAAACTTCTTTATCATCTAACGATTCTGCAACATAACCTGAGCCCAAAATTAAAGAGCCTCCATTAACAAATCTTCTGACCCATCTCTGTCTTTCAGAGCCCTAAATGCCCTGCCTGCCTTAGCGACTGAGACCTTCAGTTCATTTGGGTCGCGATAAGCGGTGGGCATTCTCCTCTCAGTGCCAGACAAAAGTGCCCTGGGAAGAAAGAAGAAAATGGAAGCAAAAGGCTGGGTCCCTGTCGTACTGGCACAAAACCCTGGAATCCTAACACCGTCCAGACCTTTGGAAACCGAGTCACAGAGGGAAGGCTGGGAAACCTCGAATCACAAGTCTCTGGGCACCCAGAGGGCGCAGAAGGCTGCCCTAGGCGCCAGAGCCTGCCGGGGGATTAGCATCTCAGCCCGTTCTGAACTGAAAGCTCGGCACACCGAGGCGTGTCCTTCAAATCGATCAAGTATCAGGCTGCAAACATTGATCTTTTCCAAAATACCAGGAAGGCATCACTTTAAGGCGGTCTGCCTTCACCTCATGTAGAGGGGCTGCTCTCTGTGGAGAAGGCCCCTGCCAGTCCATTTCCGCCTTCTTGTTCTTTTCTCTCTGAGAGCCCTGTGCTCATTAGCGCAGCTCCTGCTCCCCCGGAGAGACCGGAGAGGGCAGGTCTGCTGCCACTTCCCAGCACCCAGTGGAGAAACCAGCGACGTGGAACCTGGTCCGAGAGATTGTCTGATGGGTCTACATGTGCAGCTGTTTCTCCTTCACATCTGCTTCGGAAATCACTAGTCTTCTGCAAGTTGTATTTTCTGTAGGAAAAATCAGAGCATAGCAGTAGACAATGGGGTTATTTAGAACCCTGAGAAAGTAGTGAGCTTTTTCTATTGGTTTCCTGGTTTTAAGTATCTCAATAATAATAAATTATAACACACGGTATCGTATGTAACATGGTATCGTATACATAACTTACATAACATAAATTATAAATGCATCTTAATACTTTTGCTACCTATTCTGCTCAGAGTCCGCATTTCTCCAGCTGTCATCTAAAGACCCCACAAAGCGGGGACATATTCTTGCAGAACTGCAGATTTTCCGTGTTTTGGCTTTTTCGATCACTTAACAACGGAAGAAGTGTATCTGGTCTCTGCCTCGCTGCCTGGGATGGCATCGGAGCTTCAGTTCTGCGACAGTGAGTAGCGCATGTTCACCTTCACGCCAGGTAAATCCCCCCCCAACATTCGCGGAGCGCGGTAGAGAGGGGGTGCTGCGCCTCAGGCCGGGGCGGGGTCCCAGTGAATCAGGCCCACGGGAAGAGGAGGAGGCCGGGCCCCTCGGGGGCTTTTTCAGGCGTTTCATTACCTTTCTGCATTATTTACAGAGAGACACCAGGTACAGGCAGGCGGGGTCTGGGGCCTGGGAGGTTGGCAGGCCTGCTGGGCGCCCCGGATCTTCACGCTCTCTGGGTTCTCCGGCGTTCTCTCCTGGGCTCTCTGCTGCACCCCTCCGCGCGGCCCTCCGCGCCGAGCTCTGTTCCCTGCTGCGTCCACTCCTGCTGCTGCTCATACAGCCTCACTTCCAGGCCGGGTGCGCCCACGCACGCCCGCCCTCACCAAACTCCAGGCCTGTGTGCAGGCCTGCAGGGGCCGATCACTGCCGGGAGGAGGAAAACCTGCTCGTCTTTCCTTCACCCCCAGGAGGGTTTTGCAACGCTCGGAGGGAAGTGGGGAGTTGGCGCGTTTCACACCTACCCAGAGCGCGCCCTGCGCGGGGCAGGTTCCGTCTTCCGTTGAGCAGAACTGGGTGCCCCGGTAACTCCGCGGAGTGCGTGTCGGGGGGGCGATGGGCCGCGCAGACACTCGGGGTACGCAACTCTGTCCTCAAGACGTCAGGGCCGAATAACAGGCAGCAAGCTGGCCCCGGGCGCTTCTGCCGCAAAGCCGCATTAAGGCGAGGAGCCTCCCAGCCAGGCGGGCAGATCCAGGGCTCTCGGTATTTTGTGAAACAGACCCACGTAAACAGGCATTTTTCTGTATTAGTACGGCTAAGCCAACACAGGAAAAGGTATTGAAATGGAAATGGCGCTAGTGCGATGTCTTCCTTCCTATTGCAAAACCTTCGCTAGCAAAGCCGTCCCTTCTCCCGAGGGCTGTGGTGACCGTGCGGGCTGAGCGGGTGGTGGGGGCCTGGGGGCTGCACCTGGGAAAAGAAAGCAGACTTCGTGCAAAAGTGAGCCATGATGTAAAATATATATAAATAAAAGAATTATATTGAAAGATAAAGAAAATTCATCAGAAAAAGGTCATCACTCATTATTTTATTTCAGCAAAATAACCCAGTGGAGGAAACATGATTGATTTGAGATAGATTTATTTTTTAATCTTGGTTTCCTTTATTTTACAATTTCTTTTCGTTTCGTGGGTGCACTGAACTGTGGAGAGTAAGGAATTTAGATGAGATTGTGCAGATTTGGGCTAATTTTCTATATTATTTGATTTTTTTCTTCTGAGATTCTCACTGCTCATGAATAACTGCTCCACTGTTTTGCTTCCAATCCTCTTTCATTTTTTTGCCTTAAGAGTTTTTTTTTTTTTTTGGTTTCTCAAAATAAGTAATAGAGCTCTTAGACTAGGGTTTTTTATGAGGATATGATTCCTTTGTATATTCAAACAGTGTGTTCAGATCACAGCAAGTGCTTAATAAATATTTATGATAAAAGAATCTATAAATTAGCCAACCATGTAATTATTATCACCTTACAGATTTCAAAATATATGGACGCAAAGAGCTCTATAGACATGTGGGTGTATAGGTGGGTAACGGCCTAAGTCTAAAAATAATGTCGCACACGCAAACATGCGCGTTTCCAAGAGTCACACAGAACACACAGCCCCAACAGGCGCCTTCCGTGAAGAGATGAGCCGCCGCTGCGCGTGATGGGAGGTTTTCAGTGCGTTTCACCTCTAATTTCCTTCTTTTTGGATTCAGAACAGGAAGCATTGATGTGCATAGTCTTGGGCATTAGACTTGTATAAATGTGTTTCATGCTTCACAAAATAGAGCACAAAACCTTTTGAGTCCTATCTTTTATTAAGCCATTTAAAATATTCCTCACTGTTTTCTCAGCCGGGAGTGAGTCTGACAATGCTATTCTAAGCAACACTTTTAAAAATGATATGCACCAGACTAGAATTTTTAAAAGGGAGCTCTATAACATTTTAACCATAACATTAGAGCCACTTTTAGGAAGCACCTAGCAACAATGTTCCCACAAGGAGAAAAGAAAATGGAAACAATCACCTCTATGTCCCAGATATGCTCTTTGATGTATAAATGCCTGCGTGTTTGGGATTCGTAGATTTTATCTATGCACTTGGATTTAGAAATCAAAAAATATTGAAAGGAGCCACGTGCTTTCCCTCTCGTTTTGCCTGATGGCAGGCGATAAACAGGACACCGCCTGGTTGGCTGAGGCTAGGTCTGGGCTATTGCAGGCAGGGAACCGAACCACAGAGGCATTTGTCCAATGGGTTCGTAGCTTAATTCTTCATGGATATGTGTTTTATTTAGAGTTTATGTGGAATGAGATCACAGACCGCTAACATTCAGATTGGTAAGCTCTGATCTGAGGGTTCATTCTAAACCAGAGGGAGATTTTCATCCATCCAGGGCCTCCCTCAGAGACCCCCCAAAGCTGAATGGGCTGATGATTCTGCATCTCCCTCCTCTGGGAAACTGTCTCTCCTGCCCCAAGGGAGTCAGTTTGGACACAGGGCCCCTGTCGTGTAAGAAGAGTCTCCCCCACGGCAATCTGAGTCTTCTTTTTTTATAGATTGATTTATTTATGCATACAAGAGTTGGGGTGCAGGCCAGAGGTGTGGGGGAGGGTGAGAGGATTCACCAGAGACAGAGTGGGGAGCAGAATAGGTGGATCTACTGAAACACACTGCTGAGGGGAGCAGCAGGCAAGACAGGAGAGGTCTGCTGCGCCATGAGGGAAGCTCCCTGGCCGGGGATCGAACTCGTGCTGCAGTGGCTGCGGACAGCTCCGTAGTGCTGAGACCTAACCCCTGCGCCCCCAGGGAGGCCCATCAATCTTAATCTTGAGTGAGGGCCCCTGGAGCACAGACATCACAGGGAAAAATACAGCTGTGCTTGAATCCTGGTTCACTTTTACTGTAGTGCCCTTAAGAAGGTTACTGCACGTCTCTAATACACAATATTCTCACATGTATAATGGGGTCTAACAACAACACCTCCCCGGAGTCCTGGAGGATGCCAGGGAAAATTACCCCAAATATCTAGCCCAAAGCCTGGAGATTTTCATACACCCTTGGTTTTCTTCTCTATCTACTTAAACTATTGGCATTTTAATGTAAGGTATTATTATCTTACTATAGTAAGATAATGCTATTATTAATTAAAATGATTGTATACCCAAGAATACTTATAATTCAGACATTTTAAATAAGCATAAGATCTTTCTTGTTTATTTCTTGTATGTCTCGCAGGGATAATCAAGTTCCATAGAATCACAGAGGCTGGTTCTGTAGGAAAAGAAGCACTTTCTTAACCGTCAAATTAATCTTGCCATTGCTGTCTACAAAACTAAAACTTGTCTCTTGGCATGATAATTCCAAGCTATGGTGTTTTTCCTTTTTTAAGATGCCAAGGAAATTCAATGCAGAAAGGATGATGCTTTAAATAAATGCTACCTAGAATAATTGGCCAGCCATATGCAAAAGACTTTCAACCAATACCCAATATACAAAAATTAACTCAAATTGGCCATAGACCTAAATGAAAAAAAAAAAATTAAGTACAAAATTTTTAGAAGACAACAGAAAATCTTTGTAGGATAAGGTTAGTTAGGCAACTGTTTCATAGACACAAACAGCCCACATCAAGAAAATACTGATAAATTAGACTCTAAGGGAAAAATTGCATGTTCTTCAAAAGACAGTGTTAAAAATATAAAGATAAATCACAGATTTATAGGATATGTTTGCAGAATTACTTCCCCGATAAATGACTGTCTTAAACACAAACCAGTATCTCAAAACCAATAATGAGAAAGCTGAAACTGTATTCTTAATTTCTTTTTTTTGGCCACAGAAATTTATAAGATTCCTGTATATGCTTCACCCCAAATACCCAGACATTAACAGTGTATTGCCTGTTTTTTTTTTTTTTCTCTATCCTTTAACATTAAGTGGAAGACTTAATGGGCCTTTGCTTCTAAATACTTCATTGTCTCTTTCCTGCTAATGGATTAACTCACATATTTTTTCCCTGTTTATTTTGTTAGAAGAATATCAAATTCAGAGGCAGAAAAACTGCTTACTAGAAGAGCTAAAATGGCGACTCTCAGCTTCAGCAGCCTCACGTACACCAGGTCGTGGCAAGATGCACGTGAATTAAAAGCCAGTTCTAGCTGATAGGGAGCCGACAGCCTTCTTGCATAAGGCCAGGAGAGTCTTACTGTTTGTATTATGTGTGGATGATAATGTTTGCTCTCTAGGCTGATGACGTGCCCACTGTTTCTCTGGTTCGAGTCATCCCACGCAGCAGTTAGTATTCTCCCTGAACCCCCAATTTTTAATCTCATTTGAATTTGTCCTTTCATCTTAGTCAGGGGTTTAAGATGTTTGCTCGACACAGAAAAAATCTTACGTAACTATTGGTGATATAACAACACATTTTCTTTTCTTGAGGAAGATGCTGAAGTGTGAATTTTACTGTGCTTGTCTTTGTTTTTAACTTATTGAGGTGGCACTGTGGGCCACACTGTAGGATCCAGAGGTTCAGGGTCCCATCCCTGAGGCACCTGTCCCCACTCCACGCCCCCAGAGGGCCCCCACACTTCCACCACTGCCCACTCGCCCCTTCCCCATCCCCCTCTCCCTGCTCCCTCTGGTAGCCGCAGTTGTGCTGTCTGATTTCAGGGTTGGTTTTGGTTCGTCCTCATCGGCCCCCCGCTGATCACCCGCGCTTTGCCTTCCACACTCAGGGGAAACCGCCCAGCAACCGTCTTTCTCTTTCTGACTTTCGCACTCAGCACATGTGCTTGACTTTGGACAGTCTCAAGATCCATTTTTTTCTAGAAGGATTCAACACTCTTGGGCCTCCCTGGTGGCGCAGGGGCTAAGTCTCAGCACTATGAAGCTATCAGCAGCCACTGCAGCACGAGTTCGATCCGCGGCCAGGGAGCTTCCCACAGACCTCTCCTGTCTCCCCACTGCTCCCTCAGCAGTGGGTTTCTGTCGATCTGCCTGTTTTGCTCCCCACTCTGTCTCTAGGGAGTCCTCTCGCCCCCCCACACCTCTGGCTTCCATCCCAGCTCTTGTATGTGTAAATAAATAAATCTCTTAAAATAAGGATTTAACATTCTTAAACAAGGCTTGTATTAATCATAACTTTTACATTGTTCTATGGCAAAGAGAACAGTCTCCCTTTTGTGAAAGAACCAACGGCTTGCACGCTTTGTGTCTGAGGCCGAGGCGCCGCGCCTGCTCGTTTGCAAAGCGCGATTAATGGCGGCGGGCTCGGGGCTCCTCAGCCACCACACCGGTCCTGCCTGGAGCACGGAGGCTGCTGTTCATCTTTTAATACATCTGCCAGCTTTTACAGGATGGAAAAGTTTGCTCTGTTCCTGCCCAGTGAATCCACGTATAAAAATGTCACTTCTTAATCATAACTTACAGTTACAGAGTTCTTCTGCTTCCTAGCTGCGTCCTTTTGATTCAGGACTTAATTTCAGGCTTTGGTTTGTTACCTCAAGTCTCTCCATTTTGCTTTGGAGAGACTGAGATCATCTTAGTAGTTTGGATATGTAACCTATTAAATGAAACTGAAAATCTCTAAGAAGTGGTAGGTGTTTAAATACATTTTGTAAGTCTATATAGGTAACATAGATTATATATATATATATATATATATATATATAAACAAATATTTGTATTTTAAGTAGTCACTCATATCTCTATGCTTCTGAAAGTTTTCATCAAAAGGATTATTCAATTCATTGACCTTGAGACAAATCATGTATTTGTGATCACTACAATTAAGTTTGTTTCAGTTGGGAGATAAGATACACAAATACATGACGTTTATTTGCCAAAAATATGATGATATCATCAAGGGTTGTTTGAGCCGTCTGAAAGGGAACATCCTCCTCAATTGGGACTGTTTGTGTAGGATTTTGTCATACATTTTACTTTTACACATACCGCATCACACAACACATAGTGAATATTATTCCTTTGCCATTTATCTTTTAGAACAATTAAATTGGGTAAGATATTTTCTTTTCGTTCACTTGCTGCATTCCCAGCACTCTTCATTTCTCTGCTTAGATCCAAGCTTCTGGCCTACATCACGCTCCTTCTGTGGGAAGAGCAGCCTTTAATGCTTCGTTCCTGTTGGCCTGCTGACACCGAGTTCCATCAGTTTTTGTCTGCCTAAGATACTTTTTATTTCTTTTCGTTTTTGAAGAATATTTTTCCTATACACAGAACTTTAGGTTGGCGTTTTTTTTTCTTTCAAGACTTTCTATATGCCACTCCAACACTCAGCCTGTGTGGTTTCTGAGAGATCAGTTGTCACTTCCATTCCTTAATAGGGTATGTGTCTCCAGGATTTTCTCTTTGTCTTTGGTTCAGGTCTTTGACTGTAGTATGTTTAGGGTGTGTGTGTGTGTGTATGTGTGTGTGTGTGTGTGGTTTATCATGTTTGTATTTTTGTATTTTCAAGCTTCTCACATCTGTGCTATGAGGTTTGTAAGTAATTTCAGAAAATCCTCAGCCACTCTTTCTGTGAATATTTCTTCCATCCCGTTCTCATCTGCTGATACCCCAATTATACGTGCATTAGAACGTTTGCCATTGTCCCACAGCGCTCAGATCTTTTCTCATGAATATCATTTTATTCTTTTGCATTTCATAATGCGTAACTTTTCTTGACCTATTGTCAAGTTCACCAATTATTTCGGCAGCTGTGTTGTGTCTCCGGATGAGGCCTGAACAGTGTCTGCACCTGTGTGTTTTATTTCTCATGTTTCCTTTTGGCTATTTGTAAAAATATCCATCTCTCTGTTGAAATTACCTTCTGATCCTGCATGTGATCTGTTTTTTCTATTTATAGTCTTTAACGTAACCATCAGCATTACTTCGTCTTCCCTGATAGTTTTATAGCTGATTTTGGTTATAATGAAGAACCTCACTCAGGCAGCACTTCTTTGCCTTGCAGCACCGCTGACATTCTTGTGTGGAAAGCTGGGCAGAAATGACAACAGTCACAGAGGCGACACTTTGTTCTGTTCTCCTGTCGCGTCTCCCTGCGGACCTGTTCTCATCTAGGCAGGATTTGAAGTTAGTGGTTGCTCTAGTTACCAAGGTCACAATTTGCAGCTGTTATGGGCACACACTTTCGTTTCCTCTGTGATGTCTTTTCATCTCCCTGGTAGATTTTGTTTTCAATTTGTGCTTCTCCCGTGAGAGTGGCTTCCCCAGGCATCTCCCCAACGGTCCTCCCTTACCTTCCAGGGAGGCTGGGGAGCAGGGTGACGGAGGGGACCGGGAGGGGGTGGGCTTGCACATCTTCTGGGAACCCGGATCCTTAGCGGCCTTCACAAGGTTTCCTGCTCCCAGGGAAGCGCGCCCCAGTCCCCAGCTCCTTCTGGGCCAGGCGCAGGTACTCTCCTGAAGACTGGCTTTTCCAGGCAGGGGAGGTAGGAAGGTTGATTCTGCCCTGTTCTCCTGCTGGGAGGCGCTAATGGCGGGGCACTTTCGGGCTCTTCTTCCTGCGGAGGAGCAGCCCAGGCGCGCAGATTTGCATGGTGGACTGTGGGGGAGAAGCGCGTTCCTTCTGCCCTGCCCTGAGCGAGAGGCTGGCAGAAGGGGGTCCTGGAGGGGGCCCAGAGGCCTGTCAGAGCCGAGCCGCAGCTACACGTAGCGTTTAGCAGTTCGTTAAAATCCTCCGGTTCAACCTCCCGCCAGGTTTCCTGCTCGTGGTCAGGGCAGCCCCCGAGAAAGCTGGGGTTCTGTTTCCATTTCTCTCTGCAGGAGTCTGTGTCATTGTCCGCCCCGGGGCTGCATTTCTCCTGAGGGTTCGGAAAAGGCGCCGCTTTCTGTCCATACCGCTCTCTCCCGCGGGGAGACTGCCTGTGAGCGACCTCCGTCCGCGGCTCCCCCACCGCTCAGGTGTGTTATCATGAGATGACCGGGGTCTTCCTGAGTCATTTTCTTGTCCCTTTGATGGCATCACGAACAGGTGTGGCCGCTCGGGCACCCGTTGTCCTATCTTAATCAAATGACCTGTGACCACCCTTTTGACTTTTTTGCACCCCAAGAGGGATCTTAAAGACCGAAAGGTAAGTTCCCAGGTAATCTTCTGAACCTCAAAATAACTTGAAGTTCCCCAGAGAGACCCTGAAAACCGCGTTCAGTCTGTGTGAGGCGCGCACTGGACACGGCCAGGGGCGTGCTGGTCGGGTGTGGCGGCTGGAGAGGACCTCCCGTCGGGGGAGACCAGGAGACTCGGAGTCTTGGGGGGAAAACAGCGCTCGCCTCGGGTCGCAGACCCTGCATTCGGTGGGAGGTGTCGGCGCGCCCTGCCCGGCCTGTTTCTCCGGTGCTGATTTGCCTTGTCAAACCAGCGGACCTCGCGGACGCGGAGACCCGGCTGGCTCCAGGAAGCTGTCCCCGCGGGGGCGGGCCTGCAGCCAGCAGCCAGTCCCCAGAACCCAGGGGCCTGTCGAGGGGAGGAGGTGGGGCTCGGTCTCTCCCCACAGCCACCACACACACACACACGCACACACACGTGCACACGCGCACATACACACACACGCACACGTGCGCGCGCACACACACACACACAGTGCAACCCGCGATGGAATCCTCAGCCTCTCTAGCGCTCTGAGGGATTCCGACAAAGTGACTTTCTTGCAAACCCGTGTCCTCAGGACCCCTCCCGGGAGTTTGGAAGACAGGCCGGGCCTGGCCTCCTGCCGTGGCCCCAGGCTGGCCCTCAGCCCCCCTCGGCCCCTGAGCCCCACACTCACCCAGCGCGCTCTCCGCTCTCCGCGCCGCGCCCCTGCCCGCGGCCGCCCCGCTCACCGCCTTTCCGCAGACACAGTTACCTTTGGGAGCAGAGGCTGCGTCTTATTTGACTCTGTGTCACCAGCACTTATTTTAGTTCCTAACGGCAATATTTGTAGAATTAATGAATAATTTATGAGTGACTAATGGCAAGGAAGAAGCAAATTTGACTCAGAAGCCTCCCGCGCCGGTGTCTGGAGGATATGAAACTGGGATGCGCCGCGGTGCGGGCGGGCTGGAGAAGGGGCTGCGCGGCCGCAGAGGAGAGGGCCCCGGCGCCGGGGGACCCCGGCGCGCACAGAGGCTCGCTCCAGCCCAAATGCAGGCGCAGCTCGGTGCGGGAGTGGGGCCCCCTGCCCGGGTGCAGCCTGGGCCGCTCCCGCGGGCAACCCGTCAGTCAGCGTCTGCAAGATGAGGGCGAGGCGGCGGCGGGGTGGCCCAGGTCACTGCCCGGGCCCCCCAGCTGTCCCAGTGGGGAGGTGGCCCCGTCTGTCGTGCGTGACGCGCGCGCCTCCCGACCCTGGTTCCGAGCAGCCTTGGAGCAGACGCGCTTCGTGCCCCCGCTGTCCACGCCCAGTGTCCACGCCCACGGTGAGGAGTTCGCGAGGGCGCAACCCAGCTCGCCTCCAGGGGTTCATGTCCCGAGAAACACACGGGGCCACGCACGAGGACGCAGCCGGAGACGCGCGTGGGGAAGCCCCGGAGGGGGCGGACTGGGGCGCGTGGGGCCTGTGGTAGGAACATTTGGGCTTAATAGTGGTGCTCCTGGATGTTATACTTATGAATGAATAGAGAATAAAATGAATGCACAGGCTTGTTGGCTATACATACATGTGTATTTAGAGAATGAAGGAAACACTCCATTGAAGTTGTTTTTCGATGCTCTAAACTAATAAATGAGTGATCCCCCCTTCCGTCTGGCTCCCTTCTCTCTGTGCTCTTGGGCGACCCCCTAGACCCTCGTAGAGTCCACGCAGTCCTAGAGAGACCAGTGATGTGAAATTCTATTTTTTTTTAAAGCAAAGACTGAGATGATTTATTTTAACTCTGCATTTCTTTAACACATTTACAAAAATAAGTTCACATGGAAACATTAGGAATAAAATTCACAAGTTTACAGAAAGAAAAGGAAGATTCTTCTTTTTATCTCTAAAGGTCTTGGTAATTATATTGTCCTGCTCCTTTATCTAGCTGCATCCTGGAGTACTTTTATCTCAAGTGTTATTAAATGTGATGATTTGTGATAAACGAAAAGTGTCTCTCATCTATTGTCTCACTTTTGACTCAGAGATGTATTCCTGGCATTGTTCTGCTAATATTGTTGTGCTTTTACGTATAACTTTTGTTATGATTTTCACATAATTTTGATATGAGACAAAATTGTAGCAAGACTGTGATGGTCTCATTTCTCACAAATGCTGTCAATGTTTTAATTATGGAAACAAATAGGCTCATCAAAAAATTGATTTGGCCTCATGTAAACATTTTGCTGATTATTATATTGTGATGGCATTTTCTTAGCTTCTTAACTGTCATTTTACATCATTTATCGAATAGAGGTAATTCCTTTTTCTTTTATTGAACATTTGCTTTGTGTCTGATTTTTAGCTATGTGAAAGGTTCTATAGAATCTATATTGATGCATGTTTAGTATTAAGTAATATTCCTTTTGAAGCTATTGCAAGATTTGGGTGATGAGAAAACAGGGACATTATAATGTCCTTACTGTGCAGAATCAGAATTTTCAGTCGTCGTGCGATTTTGTGATAATCTCAGGCAAAGTTTAAGGCAAAGTTCAAGAGCGTTCTCACTGCTCTGCACACACTTCAGCTTTTATAGATGCTTATCAACATGTGGAAAGCTTACTTCAACTCACTTATAATGGACAGGTGCCTTGTACATTGAGTGCTTCCCCATATATCTGCTTACTTGCTACTTTTCCATTCCTGTACATCATATCCTTATGAATTGATGAATTGATTTTCTGATGTTATATTAGCAGTTTTATCCATTCAGAAAATCTTCCTAAGTATTTAAGTTTAGTTTTCTTCATGGAATTTTCCTTTTCACTGGGGCTAATATGCCTGTTTCAAGTCTGATCAGTTTTTTAAAATCTATGAATCAAATGTATCTCCATCATGGACTCTTCTGTAGTATCTGCATTTGTACTGTTTTTTTCCCCAGTGAGCTGGTAGCTATATAATGTGATTATTTTTTTCCAGTAGTGACTTAATTTTTTTCATTTAATATAGCCAATCCATGGTAAAACTTCCTAAACCCAAGAAAGGGAATACCTTTGAAAGTTAGACAACTTTGGCAAAGCAATACAGTGCTATTTAATACAGTACAATTCTATTCTTGTTAGGGTCATATATTACTTTATTTTAGTGATAATTTTCACCCCCAAAATGTCACGTAAACACCAAATTAAAACACTGTGGATTTTAGTGGTGGCTTTTGGAAGGGCAAGGTATTTACACGAATTAGTATATCTTCTACAGCTGGACAATTTCTCTTTCTGGAGTTTCCTCATCAAACCCTAGAAGTTACCAGAGCAGGGGATTCTGTGCATGCGTATGCCAGAGGCGGTTCTCTTTGTGCTGAGTTGGTCCAAAGCCAGGCGAGAGGGCCAGCGCACAGGTAGCTCTGACATTCCACCTAAAGGAGATTGGATGTGCCGATACCAGTGTCCACTGCTCTTCACAAACCATCAAATCTTCACCTAAACCTGAAATCCTCAAGATGGCCGCTTCAAACAACACTGATGGCCCCTGTCATTTCAACCTGCCTGTGTTTTGATCAGAAGTCACACAGCCGAGTCTCCCTGGGGGCACAAGGATACAGCCAGGCCCCAGGCGCAAAGAAAGGACAAGACATGGTAAGTAGCTGGTTCCTGTGGGACGTTCAACCTGCTTTTCTGCTGGGCACGTTGGCCTCTTGTTACAGTCAAGACTGGGGCTCAGAGTGGGGGACCATCCAAGAGGACCACTTACCAGGTGCGGGAAACGGGTCTCCTTTATTCTCAACCATGTTATTAGTATTTTAATGTGTTGCTCACGCCCCACTAAGCTGACAGCAAATCTGTCTAGTGTCTTCGCCCAACAGTCCTGTGTCTGGGAGATGCTGGAATCCACGGTCACAACCCCGTTCTCCTGCCCTCATAATCCCAGTGTCCTTCCCTCCCTGCTGAGCTCACACAGTCCCTTGCGCGTGGACACCCGTCTTTCTTTGTTTGCGGAAATCTAAAGTCTACCTTTTTCATATCTGTCGTACAATGAATATTCTCATTCCTGAGTGGGGAGAGCCAAAACCAGTCTAACATGCTGTTTGCCAAAAGCGTCGTCTACGCTGCTTCTCTGCAGTTGGGTTTTCGCCCCCATGACCCCACGCCAGGGGCAGGCAGGTGTCACCGGGGATCTTGTCCGTGCCACGGCCAGCGGTCCGTTTTTGGTATCCTTTTAATTTTTTTGCTTTTATTTTTTTAGTTAACCAGCCACAAGCATAAGGCAGTGAATAGCTTCGTGCCTTTCTCTCCTCATTTAGTTTTCAGAGTCTCTCTGGGATTTCTCTCTCATCGTCTGACTTCTTTTTTTTTAATATATTTTTTTAAAGATTCATTTATTTATGCATAAAAGCTGGGGTACAGGCCAGAGGCGTGGGGCAGCGAGAGGGTTCACCAGAGACAGAGTGGGGAGCAGAACAGGCAGATAGATGGAAACACACTGCTGAGGGGAGCAGCGGGTGAGGCAGGAGAGGTCTGCCGCACCACGTGGGAATCTCCCCAGTGGGGCGTGGAACTCGCATCTCCGCTGCCGACAGCTCCACAGCACAGCGCCCAACCGCTGCGCCACCAGGGGGGCCCCATCGTCTGACTTCTTAAAGGCAGGAGAGCCTGAGGCCTTGGTGGTCAGACCTCTCTGCTGTGCCCTCCCCCCTCCCCGGCCAGCTGCTGAGGTCTCAGAACCTCTGACTCCCCCGCTGTCAGTGGCACCTGAGGCCCGGTCTCTTACTCAGCTCGTTTCTCCGGACTCCAGATGTGGCGCCTGAGCGGCTCCCGGAGATCACCTCTTACATGCAGGTTTCTTGAATTCAAAATATTCAAAACTGAACTTCTGGTCTACCCTCTGGAACCTGGCCTTGCACCAAATCTTCCCCTCGTGAAACGGCGTTGGCACTTTACCAGAGCATAACCAGGGGAACCGTCCTTGAAAATTCTTCGCTTACCTCACACATATAAACCACCAGTAAACCCTGCGGCTCTACCTTCACTATCTATAAGCTGCCCGCCCCCCCTACCCCCCCAGGCAGCGCTGTCCGCATTTCTCATCCGTATCATTCCAGTGACGCCCAGCTGCTGTCCCTGCCTTCTCCTTGCTGTCATCACCCAGCCTGTGCCTCTCCTCTGCGCAAAGCCCCAGGGGTTTCCATTCCTGGAGAGACACTGAACTTCCTTGTGGAAAGAGCCCGCAGAGGTCCTGAGCGGGAGGGGAGTTAGATAGAGTCTCTTTGCTCCACATTCTTGAAACTCCATGCCCTGCGAGTGTAGACAAGTCCACACTGGAGACTGAGCCCCACAGCCTCAGCCACCCTCATCAGACGTGCCCTTAGCACATCTTCCTTGATGAAAGTTATCAATAGCCGACATGTCTATTTCTAGAGTCATCTATTTTTTGTTAAACTCACAGCTATATACAGCGCTCAGCCGAGAACAGAAGCATATGTTTGGCTTTAAGACCATTTGTATTTGCTAGTTCTTGAGTAAATCTTTCCCCCAAATTCTTTGAGTCTTAAAGTCAGAGGGTCTTCTTGGTAGACAAGGGAGCTAACCATACCTATACCAATAGTGTCTCACGGTGATGTCTTCCGGTGGGGCAGGCACGGAGTGCATGTTATGTCTTAACACTTTGTGTGCCGGTGCCCTTTCAATTTACCAGCCCTGGGGCCGGCCGTTTTCTGTGCCACCGCATGAATGGTAGAAGCATTCAATAAAACACAGCTACTGAACTACTGGATATTAAAAAAACTGTCATATCTCTCCTAAAACATCTTCCACTTTCGCCAAAACAATGTGTGAAGCTTCTAGACTGAGTGCAATCAAAGAAATAGCTCCTAATAGTTCCAAATAAATCCACCGTGGCGTGAAAAAATGGAGAAGAGATGAACATGTACTAATATGTGTGCGGCCACCTGATACTGGTGACAAAAACACGCACTAATACATGAGCGGACCACAAAGTGTTAACCAAAGAAAATCATTTTTCCACATGACTCCCAACTCATTTCTGAAATAAAATGACAAGTTCTCTTTTTTCATGCCAATATTTTCTTATATTTCAACCCTATACATACATTTCTCTTCAAGGGATCTCTTAGTATCTCAGAATTTTATCAACATTTCCATAATAATTCCTGCACTGTAGCTATTCCAAAGGCAAAGTCTTTGCTGGAAGGGAATGTACATATTCGGAAACTTACAATAACAGTCGATAAAAAAATTCCCAGGTGACAGCAGGTGTATGTGAGAGGCACATCACTCAGTCCCTCATACATGGATAGCGCATGTGCAATGTGCTTTGCTGGCAGAAACAGAACACACCGTGGCATTAGACGTTTTTATAAAGGCTCACTGGCAAGATGCTTTTAGCCACAAGAATGATACAGTCATGATAGAGATGAATACGTTTTACAGATCATATGTCTTTGCAACCATGAGAGGAAAGAATAAAGGGGCCCTTTGGGAGGGTTCCTGCAGAGGAAAATCCCTGAAATGTTGTGAGGATGGTTTTGCCTGGCAGATAAGCAGGAATATACTGACTGGAAGATTTTCAAGACCCTCTTGGTGGCAGCTCCTGCTGGTCCTTCCTCCTGCTGGGCGGTCCCAGCCGGGTGCTCTCTTAGGCTACTCTCCCTGTCCTGCTGCTATCGCCTGGAGACGCTCCGGAGAGCAGGATAGGAGAGTCGAGGGTCAAACGAGATTTCTTCTTGTCTTGTTGGAGGAGCAGAGAAAATCCAGCTGGGATGCATTGAAAAATATTCCTACAAAAGGAAGTGAAAACCTACGCCAAGAACACGGGAGTAATGTGTATTTCTGAAGCAGATTTTTGCAAAACCAAAATCACGATGGCGTTTCATCATGATCGTCTACACCATTTGCAGAGAGGTGACCAGGTGCGCGGGCGGGGCAGGGCGGCTGCAGGCCTCCCAGCCCCCAGCGAATCCTCCCACCTCTGGGCTCTCTGGCGCTGCGGGTGGGCTCTGCTGCTCCCCGCGGCCCTCTGCCGCCTCGCTCTGTTCTCTGCTCTCACGTGCTCAGCGCCCAGGCCCAGAGCACCCACCTGCCCGTGCTCCAGCCGTCCTCCATCAGGCCCGTGTGCCCGCAGGGGTCGCTCGTTGATGCTAATGGTGGGAGGGAGGTAAAACCTGGGCAGTTCATTTACCCCACAGCCCCCCAGGCCCCCGAGCTTCCTCGTCTTATCCGCTGGCCTGCGATCCAGCCGCCCACGCCCCTCCCCGGCCCTGGTAGTCGCCATTCTGTTGTTTCCTGAGTTTGACCTTTTTAGATGGCACCGAGGTGCGCCCTTAACGCATTTATCTTTGTCTGACCATCACATTTCCTGTCATGCCCCCCAGGCTGCCTGTGCAGGCTGCGCAAATGGCGCGGCGTCCGACCTTCCTTCCCTGGGCTGAAGACTGCCCCGAGCTCCTGAGAGTGATGCCTGCTGCTCACAGAAGGCTCGTCGGCGATGAACCATGGAGACGGCGGCTCCAAGGCGCGGGCATCAGCGAGGTGTGGGCGGGCTCTGCCCCCAGCGCGTGTCACCCCCGTGGTGCTCGCACAGTGGAATCACCTAGGACACGCGGCTCAGAAATATCTCATCGCTGAAGCCGGGCGCTGCATTGCACATCTTCCCCACCCATCTGTCCATAGCTCGCTTCCAAATTCTGACTACTGTGAATATTGTAGCAGAGAATATGGAGCACAGAGAGCTCTTCATGATGCTATTTTTTACTCTTTTAGCACCTTGCAAGAGATAGGCACGGAGCTGCAGGGAGAGACCCCACTCCAGGGTGTGCAGTGTTAGCTGAACCAGCCTGGAACGACAAGCAGACGCCTGCACCTGCCGAGACCTGCTGGGGGACGCCTGTGCCTGTGTGCTCCGCTCCCTCCCTTCTCTGTCCTCTCAGCCTTCCTCCTCCTGTATGTGCTCAGGGAACACCCCCATGTTCTCGGGTTTTCTCCGCTCCTTGATTTGTAAGGTTATATTTATACCTGTTCAGATGCAAAGTACAGAAGCAAACCTCCAACCCCTTCCAGCCCTGTGGAAGAAATGTTCCAAGGAGAGAAATGCTTCTAATTTGGTGTTTCTCAAAGGAGCACAAGTGACATCGGGATGTGATGATTCTTTGCGTGTGCGGAGATGGTGGACGCCAACCGCGTTCCCAAGTGTTTGTTATCATTAAAGAAAACCCAGCCGCAAAGATTTCCCAGCAACCTTTGGGGTCAAAAGAAACTCTCCGTTGAGAATTTCTGTGATAAAAGGTATCAAACTTGGGAGTGTCATTTCCTAATTTAAGGAGGGGTGTGTACCCAGGTGTGTAAGGAGTGGGTGAGTTATTCAGAGGGAAGAGGGAGTGATGGAAGTTTGTTTGGCCAGATAAAACTCCTAATGTACTTGAAGGCATGTCTCTGGGATTTAGAAAGCCTTCTGTTGAGCCCAGACCATCTTTTAACTGGATGCCCGTTCAGGTAAAAACCTATCGGAACAACTTCACTTGCGCGTTATCTATACATACAATATAAAGTATTCTTTTGGCAAAATAATGGCAATTGCCAATAACAATAACCATTATGATTATGGAAACCTATAAAATGACTGAAATTGACTTGATCATTTTGGAAAAATGGTCATTTTAGATTTCTTGATGTGACAGCAGGTGCTAGCACTTTCATTACTTTCATTGCATGCCTACTTCTAAGGACATATCTTACTCAGCCGATACTAAATTGAACATTTAAAATTAAGATGCAGTATTTGGTAAGATATAAGCAGTGTACTCACATAAAATTTCAGAAATATTATTTGACACTTTCCCTAGAATTTCTATGAATATTAGAATCATTTTATGTTACTTTTGTTTTGCCCGTCGCGGTCTGAACTGCTGTGATGGATTCTGCAGCCTGAACGAAAGCAACTGATGGTCCCCTGCGCCCGACAGAAGGGAGCTGTCCAATACCAATCCAAGGTGCCGCAGCACGTGCCACTTGCAATGTTCTGGCCGGTTATGTGGAAAGTCAGCCTGGTAACTTACAAAGTGGGTGGTGTAGGAAGCACTGCCCACGTTTTAGTTACGCTGTTGGCGTTAGTTCAAAATCTACGCACCCTAAGACGGCGCCTCATTGCTCTTCCGCCAAATGACAGGGCCTTTTAGTTCCCCTGGCCCTTCTCCAACTCGGGATGGAGCTGCTAGGAGCGCCTGCCTTGTGTGCCCTGAATACATTTATGGGGTTCTCAGGAAGAAGCTGCTTTCTTGACACATCGCGCCGTGCCCTGAGCGCCTTCTAGAGAAATCCTCGCCTCCAGGTCGCCCCACACTGCAGCCAGGTGAGTCGAGCCGGCAGCGGCCCCTCCGCGGGCGCGCTGCGGCCCCCAGCACTGAAATCTTGTCTTTTCTCTGACATGCTCTTGACAGCTTGGACAGGGGCGAGGGAGAACGCAGCAAAGTGTTTGCTTCCAGCCTGTGAAAAGGGCTCTAGAGACAGAAAAACAGGCGGCATTCAACAGCCCGGATTCCGAGACCGGAGAGGCCGCGGCGGTCGGGCCGTGGGCTGCCATCTGCTGCTCTGCGGGCCTCGGGCCCCTGTCTGAAGAGCAGACGCGTGTCTGGCTCCAAACAGAGAAACCCACGCAGAGGTGCAGGGAGGAGGAGAGAGACAGACTGGCTGGCCTGGTTCGGGCCGGCCCCTGCGTGGGCAGCGCGGGCTGCCAGGGACGCGCTGCCCGGCCGGGTGCAGGTGGAGGCTGAACGTTTGCTGGCCTGTGGAAGAGGAAAAAGAAGCTAGAGAGTCTGGACACCGAGAGCAGCTTCCTGTCTGCTGAGTCCCTTGAAGCTGCACTTGGCCCCCTGTACCCCAACCTGAATCAGCGCATCCTAAACTGGCCCTGTTGATGGGCCCTCCCGAGAAGGCAGCTGTCCCAGCCGCCACCCGGTGTTTTGAGAAGCAAAGTCACTGACCGTTTTCTGGGGCCGGCGTTCGTCTCTGGCTTAGGCTAAAGGATGAGCAGGCACACCGAGTAGCCTTCGGCAACTGCCCCAGCCCGCCGAGGGGTTGGCCCAGACTGACGCCTCTTGTGCACTGAGGCACACAAAGGTGCTTTCTGAAGATTTATTTCCAAAAAGATAGCCCTTTTAATTTTTTAAAGATTTATTAATCTGTGCATACAAGAACTGGGGTGTAGGCCAGAGATGTGTGTGTGGGTGAGGGGATTCCCCAGAGACCGAGTGGGGAGCAGAACAGGTGCATATACTGAAACACACTGCTGAGGGGGCAGCGGGGAGGCAGGAGGGGTCTGCTGTGCCCTGTGGGAAGCTCCCTGGCTGGGGATTGAACTCATGCTGCAGTGGCTGCAGGTAGCTCAGAGTGCTGAGACTTAACCCCTGGGCCACCAGGGAGGCCCCAAAGATATTTAAAAACAAAACAAAACAAAAAAACTATTGAACTGTTCTAGACAAAATCATTAAATCTATGGTATTTAGCCCAAGTCTCTCTGTTCAAGATGAGGAGACAGACTTGTCACAGAAGGTGACCCAGAGGGGAGGAAGCTAAGCAGGTTGGGACAGTCCAGCCGACAAGACGGCGACAAAGGGTCAGCGAGGACCAACGATGATTACATGGCAACCCCGCTGAAGAAGATTCTGGAATAAACTGCTGCCAAATCTGGCTTCAGGACCTGGTTTCATGCTGAGGCGCGTTAGATCGCGGCGTCTGGAAGGGGGACCAGCAACAGATCTGAGAGGGGGAAGCAGCGAGCGAGGCAGGTGTTCCGCGCCCTCAGCGGCGGGCAGATTGGCCGAAAGTGCATGTTGACCACGTTCCCCGGTTCTCACGCTCCAGCTTGCCCAGCTCCACCCGCAGTGCCAAGCGCTCCGTGGGCGCTGGGTGGCCCCTCACTGCCCCATCAAGGACCTGTTAGAGCTGACCTCCACGCGTCTGCCTGGCAGCCACCCAGGAGACGAGGCTGCTCAGACAGCGCCCCGCAACCCGGGAGCAGTGTGCTGCGAGGCAGCGAAAGACGCACCCCCGCCCCAGCGGCCGGATTTTCCTTCTGCTCCTGCGCTGGCCGAGAGGCGACGCCTTTCCCGGGTGCTTGGCAGGAGCTGTGGGCTCGTTAGATGCCTGTGGGTTTCTCAGTCACTGCTTTTGTGATTATCAGTTGCTGCAGGAGTCACGATTTAAATAGGTAGGCGGGGTGGGCATCATCCGGGCGGGCTCACACTCGCGGAGCTCTGGGACCACGAGAACCCTGAGTTTCGGCTGACGAAATGGGGTTATAAGCCTGTGCGCTTTTGAGTAGGACATTATAATGAATGTGTTTTAATCACTTTCATATTAGGAGGAACCATGCATCTGTCTTCCTTTATCAAGTTTTCTCCATTAGAAATGCTTCAAAATTAAGTAACATTAAAAAACTCTCATTTATTAAGATGCAAATTAAGGCCTCCCTGATGGCACAACACCAGTGCAGCGCAGCGAGTGGAGCTGTCGGCTGCTGCAGCGCGAGTTCGATGCCCCGCCGGGGAGATTCCTGCATGGCCCAGCAGACCTCTCCTGCCTAGCCCGCTGCTCCCCTCAGCAGTGTGTTTCCGTCCATCGGCCTGTTCTGCTCCCCACTCTCTCCGGTGAATCCTCTCACCACCCCCGCCTGCACCCCAGCTTGTTTGCATAAATAAATATATCTTTAAAAAAAGACACAAATTAAAAAACTGTCTGAAAAGCACAATAATCGCAAAAATGCAAACTCGGGGTGTGGTTCTCAGAAACACGTCATCACACCAGACAAACACCGGGAATGCTCATTCCAAGGCCGGTAAAAGAATTTGCATAAACAGCTGATGTTCAATGCTGTTTCTTAATTCAGTCAGACAAACATTCACCTACAAGGCACCACAAAGCTCCCCCGGGAGAGAGCTCTATTTTTAAGGTGTATTTGTTCTCATCGAGATAATGTTGGTTTAGGACACTATATGATTTCGGGGTACAGGCTGACACCCCTTCAGACTGACATCTTTTCAGAAGTTTGAGGTTGCGGCTTCTCCAGCAGAAGGAAGGGGTGATATCTCCAGAAATGGAACCCATGTTCCCAGCCGCGGAAAGGAAGGTCAATACTGGGGGGAGCCGGGCCCCATATGCCCCCGCTCTCCGTCCCCTCCCTCAGGTGCCCCGTTGGCCCCGCTGACAGAAGCCCAGCTGGTAAAGACATGCAATCTCCAGCACCCCAGGTGGAGGGGGGGAGTGGTGTGCAGGGAGAGGGGGCGCCATGGCACCCCAGAGCTGGAAGTGTCCCCATGTCCGCCAGGCACTCCGCTGCCCTCCGAAGGCTGCTCTGGTGCAGACGAGAGGGCCCCCCCCCGGGCTGCTGGCCCCCAGACCCGGCGGTCCCTGCCCCTCACATCAAGGCACCTCCAGGCCCTTGGGCTGCTAGACGCGCGTCGGGGAGCGCGGCAGCAGCGCTGTAAGCTGCACTCTGGGCCCTGTTTCCCCACAGAGATGGGCGCCGGGTAAAGGTCTGCAGCTCCTGCCAGGGGGGCCAGAACTTGTGCTCACAGGACGGTTCCAGGACCCCCCCGCCCCCCTTGGTGTCTGTTTCTTCCCCGCCTGAAAGTAAATAAACTAAAATGAGACGTTAACATTCACCATTTATTGTCAGGGGTAATGGCTATTTATACAACTGCTATATTTTGCCTATATGCATTTTCAACCTCCTAAAATGAACATGTCTGATTTTGTAATAAAAACATTTATTTTTAGCTAAGACTATGGCAGAGTTGTGAAGAGTGTATATAGGTATGATCTTTTTAGAAAGCAATCTTTCACTGCAAATGTGGAACAAAAATAAGATTGCTCCTGTCTTAAGTAAGTTGAATCCCACTTGAAGAAATGTTTAATATAGACAAACTAAAAAATTGAGAGGGGGATCAGACTATGAATAATTCTGATTACACCGGTCAACAAAGTTTTACAAAAGTCATGTTACTGAAATAAAATTAGTCATTTCCTATCAATTTGTATGTGCTCAACATGAATATGTCAGTAAAATTCTAATTTTGGCTCTAGTTTTTTTTTTTTTTTTGTAATCTGCAATAAATGGATGTTTACATCACGAAATGCATGCCAGTAGTAAGAGGCCTATGGTTAATACCTGGAAAAATCAAGTCATAGACTACTTCTTACATTTATTCACTTGTCTCTTGCACAGCTGTTCAGGAGCATCTCTGGGGAGTGGCCAGCAGTGTCAGCCAGCATTGCAGTGGGCCATTTTCCCTGGTAGCTTTGTTCCATTGATGCGCTATCTTGATGAAAATGTTCGCCATGTTCATCACTAACCACACCACAGTTTTCAGGGAAGAAATCCAGATGGGAATGAAGGAAGTGGATCTTTAGAGACATATTGCAGCCAAGTTTCTGATACTGCATCAGCATGTCTTCTACTAGTTCCTTGTAGTTTTCTGCCCTAACATTCCCAAGAAAGCTTGTAGACACCAGGCGAAAAGCATACCATGCTTGCTTTGCATCACCCTGCAGCAAGTTTTTGAACCGGTCATCTTTGAAGAGCTCTCGAATCTGAGGACCCACAAAAACTCCCTCTTTAATCTTTGCTTTGCTGAGATGAGGAAATTTTTCATGCAGGTATCGGAAAGCTGGCGAGGTCCGGTCCATGGCTTTCACGAAATGCTTCATCAAACCTAGTCTGATGTGAGGGGGTGGTAGCAGGATTTTGTGATCCTCAACCAGAGCTGGGTGCTGGATATTCTTCTCTCCAACTGCTACATTTTGTCTCCCAGTCCATTCCTTCCACAAGCAGTGCAATTCACTTGCTTGACTATCCCACTCACATAAGAAACACATGCATTTTGTACATCCCTGCTGCAGTCCCATTAAAAGGGCAACTAACTTCAAATCACCAAAGACGTGCCAGCTGTACTTGTTATACTCAAAGTAATTCAGTAGCTGTTTTAAGTTATCATATGTCTCTTTCATGTGGACAGCACACGCTACTGGAATAGATGGAAGACGGTTTCCATTGTGCAAAAGCACAGCCTTAAGACTCAGTTTCAAAGAGTCTAGGAATAGTCTCCATTCTTGTGGGTCATGAGTGATTTCTAAGGCATTCATGAGGCCCTCAATATTGGAACAGAATACCAGAGTACTTTCTTTTCTGAAGAAAGGCTCCAACTGCTGGTGGTGCTTTCGGTATAAAGTAATTGTGACATCTTCTTCTAGAAGATTCTGTTGTTGGAGTCTTGATCCTAGCGATTCTGCCCTGTTCTTGGATAAGTCCAAATCACGAACCAGGTCATTTAGTTCTTCCTGTGTTAGTCTGTGTGGGGTTGATGATGCACCACAGTGAAAATCTGGATCACTGCATGCTGATGGAGAAGGAGAAGAACAGGTCGGCTCACTCTTGTCCTCATCAGATGAATCAAGAGACTGTTCTGCTGGAGGTTCTGGAATAGGAAGTCCCTCACCATGTGGAACTGCTCTCAATGCAGACGGAATGTTTGGGTAGACTATTCTCGACTTCTTTTGCTTCGTTATTCCGTTGGAAAGAGGAGGAACCAAGCAGAAGTAACAGTCTTTTATGTGGTTGCTTGACTCTCTCCACACCATGGGGACTGCAAACGGCATGGATGGTCTTTTACCATTTAACCACACTGAAACCTGTGTTATACACGTAGCACAGCATATATGCGGGGCCCAAGGCTTGTCTTGGTCACCACCTTGCATCCGAAGTCAAGATGATAAGCCTTCTTCACTTGAGAAGTGACACTTTTCTTCTGGTTGGCAAATGTCACTTCCCCACAAATAGGGCAGAAATTGTCCACACTATTAATGTACTTTTGAGGCATAACTGTTCTGTGTTGTGTGTAAATGGTTTATAATAACAGTTCCATGGAACGGTAGCTTAAAATGTCTCACACAAAGTCTGAAATATTTTCAATGCTCAAGCTTTCCGACAGGGCTTTATATAGTGCACTGCTGATGTCTGCTTACTTCAGCAGCTGCCTGGTAGTAGTATTGCATTGCATCCGAAAATGATGCAATCAATTCTGTAAGATGTGTACGTGATGGTATTATGCAATGCGATGCAATATTACATCATTCTAGGCTGATTTAGGATGTTGTTGCAGTCCTACTGGATAAATTTGCACAGTGAAACATAAAATGAATTATTTGAAATATCTTCAGAATGAGAGCTAATAAAAAATTTTCAGGATTATACTCATGTTCAGCACATCAAGATACTACAGGTTAGGGCCTTTTAAAGTCAGTAATGATCTCAGTGTTGACCAGTGTTATTTTAATTTTGCTTTCTACACATGTAATATATATGTACAATGAAAATATTTCAATAGTAATTTTAACCAGGGAAATGGTATATTTTTTGTTCCCATTAATTAACCAAATGCAGCAAATTCATTTGAATTAAGCAAATGAATTAAGCAAATTCATTTGTAAGAATTTTTAGTAAAAAATATTTAGGACATTGTCGTTTATACTAATGAAACCTTGTGTGAGACTCGTATGTCAAAGATAGAGATTAATTGAACAAGGAATACTTTTGTAACTGAGTATTATGAATACATTAAATAATCATATTTTAAAGGATGTTTAAAGACTTGGAGAATAATTCAGAATATGTTTCTAAAAATTAACATTTTCAATGGTAATACCCGATTTCCAGCTTTGTAAAAAAAAATTACAAAGAAAAAGTACACGCCGGCACCTGAAGGTGGTCTCACATTTTTTTCCAACCAAAAATCAAGGTTGAAATGCCCGGCTCTGGCATTGCCCTGTTCTCTGTGGGAAAACAAAGTATTGGAAAGAAAAGTTACTTCTGAAAACCAAGATTTTTTTCATCCTTAGAAGCAAGTGGTTTCTCTTTTGCATTTGTGTTAAGTGTGACCGGATGTGAATTTAATACTTCGGCAGAAAAGTGGAAGTCGAGCCCAGAATGCCACAGGCACCAAGCACACACCCGAGTCGCTGAGGCCATCCGGCTCCCCGCGACGCAACGGGAGTGTCACAACAAACAAAGAAAAAGTCCCAAGGATTTACTTATTTTAGGACTAAACATTTTTAAAAAGGCAATCAGACAAAGGGGCTGAAAATCCCAGATCATGTTATAAACATGGACAAGTGTTGAGAGAGGGAGTTGGGTAAATGGCCAGGGGCCTGGGCGCTCCAGCCCGCCTGGGAGCCCCGCGGAAGCCGCGCTCTCGGGGGTCTGCCTGTTTTCTGTTTTACTGTAACGGAGGTGGCACTGGCCACCGTGCTCTGCAGACTCTCCGGCCGTCGGTTTCAGGACCTGGCCTGTAGTCGCCCCCCCCCCCCCCCCCCCCGCCTCAGCTCCCCGCTGAGCTTAGTGCCAGCTGCTCTGTCTCGCCAGCCGCAGTGGACGTGCCAGTCCCACGGACTGAAAAGAGATCTCGCCGGACACAGTCCTCGTGGCCGAGGGCCCGGTCATCACGTGGGCGAGGAGCTGGGACTCGGCAGCCGGACCGGCGCGTGCCCGTCTCAGAAGCCGGGCTGAGGGCGGGAGGGCCCCGCCTGGAGGGGCCTGAACGTTGGGGGAGCGTGAGGAGGTGGCGCGGGGGGCCGGGAGCTGGGGCGGACAGGGAGGTCTGCGGGTCTCGAGTGGACATGCCCTTACCCCGGGTGGGGCCCGGGCGGGCTGCAGGTCCTGGGGGAATACTGGGGCGGCGCTGTGTCGGGGGCCCGGCCAGTCTCCGCCGTGTCCGCCTGTCCGGGGCTGCCCGAGGAAGCCTGACGCCCGGATCCCGGGAAAAGCCGGGTCGCTGGGGCGTGCTGGACTTCCCTGGGGGGTGCTGGTCACGGGCGGTCCGAGTCCTGGCGTGTCCGTCCGTCTCCCTCCTCGGGCTCGGAGGGGTCACGGGTGTTTAGGGGCCTGAGACCCCGCAAAGGCGCAAGGAGGCGGGCTGCCCCCCAGCCTCCGTGCAGACCCCTCAGCCTGGACGCTGCCCTCTGGGAAGCGCGGAGCCCAGAGACCAGGTGGGGGGGGGGCTGCAGGGGGAGCGCCGGGGGCTGCAGGGGCAGCACTGCTGGGGGAGCGCATGTTCCCTTTGCCTGCGCCACTCGCGGCTCACACGTTGTTTACAAATGAAAACGGAGGCGTCTTCGGCGTGTCCCGTGACGGTCTAAATCCAGACTCCGTGTTCTGCTCCTTCTTCCTTTGTCTGTTATCTTTCATCACTCGCAGAGGCAGGGGTATTTAAAGAAGTGTTTAAATTTATCTTGGAACCGTTCGTATGTTCCAGCATTCCAACTGCTAATGTGATTTCTTGCTGTGTTTAAACAACATCTGCCAGCCCGCGGCCGTATCCCCTGCAGCTCCGCGGCTGGAGCTCGGTGTAGACCGGGCAGAGCCGCCGCGCGCGCGTCGTGTTGGTGGAGACGACGATCAAGCGAGGGCTGAGAACTAACTCTGCTCCCAAGGCCGTGCTCTAACCTGGAGTCGGCGGCCAGCTCTTCCAGGAACGGGGCACAGAGCGAGGTTCGAGATCAGTGACAGACAGAACCGGTCCCGGGTCTCGGGGTGCCTTGCTCTGAGCATGCTCAGCGCGCAGACGACTGCCACTTAGTTTTTGGAGTAAAACTCATGTTTCTTGTTTATTTTATGAGGCCGCGTTAGTTGGCAGCACCGCGCACGAGTACAGAGGCGCGTCTTTGGCTGCCCCCCCACAGTGCCGCTGCCGGGTGCGCTCTTCACTCTGCTCCCCCTCTTTTGCCACCCCCTCAGGAGCCCCCATTCTGCGGTCAGATTTCTAGGGTTGGTTTGGGTTCAGTTTTGCCTGTTTGTTTTATTTCTTTACACTGCACAGAGCAGAGGCGCCCCGACTTTCTCGCTCCCCCTGAGACTTTCCACTCGCCGCCCGCAGCTCCACCCAGGCGCCGTCAGCACAGGATTCCGCCCTCCCGCCGGGCGCTCGGCCGTGCGCTGCGGGTCTTCCCTGGAGGGCCTGTTCCCTCCTGATGTCCCTTCAGTTGGCCGCGGCCCGCTGGGCCAGGCCCGCGGACATTCCCGCCACTCGTCGGTGCTCTAAGAAGCAAGTTTTGCCGAAAAATTAAAAAACGTCCATTGGAAGACGTAGCTGCGCCCCGGTTTTCGCTGCAGCTTTATTTTCAAGCTCTGGAGCCCCCCGAGGGCCCGCGGCCGACACGCGCAGGGCCGCGGGCTGTGTTCGCCCCGCTGGGCCGTGGAGACGGACGGAATCCTGCGGCGCGCGGCAGCGGGGCGGCAGACAGGGCGCCGCGAGTGGAGCAAGCCAGACCCCGAAAGACAAACACGGGGGTTTCACGCGCGTGTGGGGTGTAGAGAAGGCCAACAAAGACAAGCCGTGAAGCCAAAGCGAACTTTTGGACGCTGAGACCTGCTCGCGGCGACCAGAGGGGAGGCGGAGGGGCGGGGGACGCGGGGCGGGGAGGGGCGCGCTGCGCCTTCGGGCTGGGCGGCCCGCAGTCTGCGCACAAGCTGGCCTCGACGGTGCGTCCCGGGCTCACGGCGTCTCGCTGCGGTGTTTCTTCCGTAATAAACTTGGTTCATTTTCAAAAGCACGTTGCAAGCGTCGCTAGCAACGGCCGAGCACGTGGTATGTGTGGGAGCTGTGGCGAGCATCTTGGGGTAGCCACTATTTCACGCTCACCGTCAGTGGCGCGGCTTTTAACACAGCTCTAGTTACGTCTGTCCCAGGTGCACCCCCACGGGCTTAGGGAAGAGAGAGATGTCTTATTGTGCACCCCAGTGTTCCCCCGAGGCCCCAGTCTTTCTCTCGGGGGTCAGGATGGGGCCGAGGCAATGTCTGCACTTACAAGGTCGTGAGGAAGGCTGGGGACAGGGAAGGACGGTGTCCTCGGCTTGGAAGGACACCCAGGGGCTCGCTCTCCCCTTCCTGCGAGTGTCTCATCAACCCCGCCTCTGGCCCAGAAAAGATCCTCAAGGAAGAGAGCGTGACCCCGGCTCTCCCGCCTCAGCGGATCAAGAGGCGGCCACTCCTGGTCTCCTGCTCCTGCGGGCACGTCGGTGGGGCCGGAGGAGGCGCCCGCGTCCCCCACCCCCGCCCCCCACCCCTGGGTGGCGACGCCTGCTGTGACCCGCCTTCCGGTCAGCCGCACCTTCAGGGCGAGGCGCTGAGACCCGGGCTGGAAACGCTGCAACAGAAGTGTTCTGTGTTTTATCTAAGACTAACAGAGCAAGTGTTGCTATTATTAAACCCACTTTGTAGAGTTTGTTTCCACCGAAATAAAAAGTGACTTTGTTTTAAAAAAGGTTTGCTTAGAAAGCTCTAATCACGCGCAACGAGGAACTCCTTTCTCACGAGGCCGCCCACGCCCTTGGTTTATCCCCAGGAGGCTGCAGCCTGGGAGACGCCACCGGCCCTCCGGCCTGGCGCTGCGCGGGAGGTGCCACCGCTCTCCCCCGCGGCGTGTCTGGCCTGCCCAGGCCGCGCAGGGAGGTGGGCAGGGAGGTGGGCACGCCGCGGCCGCAGGGGCTTCGGGTCCTCTGTCCAAGGCCTCGCGTCATTCTGCAGAAAAGCGGCTGCGACTGCAACCTCGTTCAGATCGCTGGTTCACGTGTGAGAAGGAAGTCGAGAGGAGGGAGAAAAACCCGGGGATCACGGACGAGGCAAGACTGAAATCCGAGTGCAGTGAGCCGAGACGGGCGCCGTGAGCTGGACCGGCCCTGCAGCGAGCGCGCCCCGGGACGTGGGGTCCAACTGCGCGCCCGGCGGTGAAGACGCGTCTCAGAGAGGGCTGCAGTTAGGGGCGTGCGAACGTGAGCGCAGAGCTGGGGCCTCGGCTGCCGCCGAGCCAGGTGAGGAGAAAGCAATTTCCGGGCGGCTTCACTTAAATGTGGACTGTAAAGAAACAAAAGAAATCAACAGACAAAAGTAAACCAAAACAGACCCCAAAATACGAGGGCAGAATGGATGCTGCTTGATAATGTCGAGTCCCATCGGATCATTCTGAAATGGGTAAATAAGGAGATCTTGAGTTACAGAAAATCAATAATTCAGCTAAATTTAGTATTTAGCTTTATTATCCACTTTGCTCCTTTTTGCTTAGTTTCTCTTAAGAAAAAGGATATTTAAAAGTTTTAAAGGTAATTCCATTCATTATGTGATTTCTAGGCACCCACATTTTTCTCTCTTAGGATGGCTGACATTTTGAGTCAGCAGTTATCCGAACATTCAGCCTCCGGGGCTAGGCTGGGGTTATTTTACCTTTTCAGTAGCGCAGGTTCCTGCAGAAGCCGCAGCATAGCGCGGAGGAGGACAGGGCCCACTCGGAGTCCCCCCTGTCTGGGGCTCAGCGCTTTGGGCCAAAGCTCAGTCCCACGTGCTGCCAGAAACAATGATGTCTGACGGGAAAGAGTATTTGCCACTTCGTTACAATCCTAGAACTGCATCACCTTTGCTCCTCACATCTGAGCATAATACATGGGTCTTAACCTCATTACCCTCTTTCCCCGCATGCAAGCACTTGTGCGTCTAGACCTGGGGTGAGGAGGCGCCCTCTGGAGGGAACGCCGGACTCATCACTTGCCTGCAACTTAAGAGTCAGGCGATGTTTCTGCAGAGTCAGAGAACCAGACTGGCTTGTCGTTCATTTTCACAAGTTAGGATTTTCTTTCAGCGTCAGCTTTCCATTTTTTTGGCTAAAATCTTTACCTGCTACTCACGTCTATCAGGTGTCCATCTAAAAACCATGGCTCACTAGCCCTTATGAGTTCAAAAATATGCCCAGGGCCCCATAGTCAGATGCCTGAGACAAGTGCCTCGTTACTCCATCAATAGAGTTTTTTTTTTTATTATTTTTTATTTTTTTATTTTTTATTTATTTGTACATACAAGCTGGGGTGCAGGCCAGAGGCGTGGGGCGGCGAGAGGGCTCACCAGAGACAGAGCGGGTAGCAGAACAGGCAGATCAGAAACACACTGCTGAGGGGAGCAGCGGGCAAGGCAGGAGAGGTCTGCCATGCCATGTGGGATTCTCCCCGGCCGGGCGTCGAACTCGCGTCGCCGCTGCCGACAGCTCCACAGCGCAGCGCTTAACCGCTGCGCCACCGGGGAGGCCCCATCAATAGAGTTTTGAAGGAGAAAGAGAGGCCGAGGAGAGCCGTGGGTGCAGTGGAATCCAGCAACACTATAAATCGGCAGCGTGGCCCTTGATGTAGCTTGTCTCAGTGAAGACGAATGTCTGCAGTTTGCAAGACACTCTGACTGACCATTGTTTCCAAGGACAAAAGGTTGGATGAAAACATATTTAACTGCTACCAGGTTTTATGGGGCTTGAAGCTTACATAATGTGGAGCGTCCACTTTAATGAAAACAAAAAACAAAGTTAGAAACAAAAACACAGATGCAGGGACTTGAAGGAAACTGTGTGCGTGAGACTGTGAAGCTTAGAGACCTTCATCTGTGATTCAAACCTGCCAAATTGAGATGATGTTTTACTCTTAAAAGGATCTTTAATTTTTTAACAGTGAAGTTGGTATTAACAAAACCATCACATTTTCTTGAAAAATAGTGCTTGGACCTAATTTTGTCTGCAGACTGCTCTGGGATACCCACCACTCATGTTAAATGGAGGGGAAGCTATACTGAGGTCACGGGGAGCGTCTCCAGGTGTCACCTGTGTAGGGGACACCTTTGAGGGATGATCTGACTTTGCCAGTTTCTCAGGGAGGAAAATATTGTGTAGCAAAAATGCTGTTGTCAATCATGTTGACATAATAACGTCACATAATTTGTCAAGGTTTTTTTTTTATTTATTTTTTTAATGGAGGGAGCATTGGTTTTCCACACCGTCTAAGATCTCCCCAGGTGTAGGGTCACACCGCTTGAGAGGTTTGACCCCATGCCGCACCCAGCACTAAGAGCCCACGTTCCTCCACCACAGTCCCTGGGGCTGCCTCCCAACTTCGGCCTTTCCCAACATCTGGGTAACCTCAATTCTGTATCAGATTTCTAGAGTTGGTTTAGGTTTTGTTTTTGTCTGACCCTTTTTTTTTTTTATATTCCACACTAGTGAAACTATCCAGTATTTGTCTTTGTCCTTCTGGCTTATTTTGCTTAGCATAATCCTCTCTAGTTCCACCCATATTGTGGCAAATGGCAAGAGTTTATCTTTTTTATAGCTGCATAGTATTCGTGTGTGTGTGTGTGTGTGTGTGTGTGTGTGTGTGTGTGTGTATTAAATTAATTCACTCATCTGTCCTTGGACATGCAGATTGTTTCCAAGTTTTGGCTATTGTAGATAGTGCTGCAATGAACACTGGTGGGCATATGCCTTTCGAACTAGTGTTTTTGCATACTTTGGGTAGATAACCTTGGCACAAAATTGCTGGAACATATGGTAGACCCATCTTTAATATTTTGAGAAAATTCCATACCGTTTTCCTCAGGGGCTAGATAGACTACATTCCCGGCAACAGTGTATGAGGGTTCCTTTTACTTTTTTTTTTTTTAAAGATTTATTTATTTATGCAGACAAGCTGGGGTACAAGCCAGAGGCATAGGGCAGTGAAAGAGATCACCAGAGACAAAGAGGGGAGCAGAACAGGCAGACTGTTGGAAACACAGCGGGCGAGGCGGGAGAGGTCTGCCTCGCCATGTGGGAATCTCTCCCGCTGGGCATCGAACTTTTGTCGCCACTGCCGACAGCTCCACAGCGTAACGCTGCTTAACCACTGCGCCACCAGGGAGGCCCCGAGGGTTCCTTTTTCTTATATCAGAAATATTATTTTCCGCATTTAAAAAAATTTAAGTTTTGCATGCAGATTTTATTGTTTTCATACTTTCTAAATGTCCTTGAGTAAGTAGGTAATAATTTTATAATGAACACTTTAACATCGTAACAGCTATGAAATCTGAGCTACATGTCAATCCCTGCCTTGAAACAAACGTGCAGTGATTGTTCTGGGGAGATGGATATGCCCAGAGTAGCTGTTGAATCAACAGTATTTTGCATCATCAAAGAAGAGTTGCAATATTGTGTCTTCTGCACAAGTAAAATCTTTCTAACATATGTGAAAGCAGTCACAATTTTCTTGGTGTGAAAAAAACTACAACTGCCCTATTTTTATTGCTTCATCATATATAAAAATATAAGTTCCCCTTCACTGACTGACACACATAAATTCACTGTGTTCGAAAAGAGATAAGCAGAATCCATTCTGCTATCATCTTAACTACACCCAGCCAATTGTCTGCTCCCACAGGAAAGATGTCCAGTCTATTGGGGAAGCTTAAAATTATCTGTGCAATGTCATCCTCAGTCCACTGGTAATCGTGAGTTTCTCATTTCTATGCTGGTTTAACTTGCAGAACAATAAATCCATAGGCTGTGTTTGATGTCTAGTAGATTCTGATAAATGAGTAGCCACCAAGGAGACACTGGAGAGAGCAAGTCAACACTGAATATACGTGTCGTGATTATATTAATTCATCTAAATCCCCAGCAGGTGATTAACGCCTTCAGCAATAGGACATAGGTTTGAGTAGTAAAGTGAGCAAATACAGTCCGTATTTTTAATAATAAAAGAGAACACATGAAGATACTGAAAAGAGTGGCATTTGTTAACTAGTGAGAGTTAAAGTACAAAAGAGCAACATTTAAAAACATACTTTATACAGTTATTGAAAAACAGTAAAGCATTCTCTGTATAACTCCCTTTCTTTCATCCTACAAGTTAAATATATCTATATATATAGGTGTGTCAAAGTTTATCGAGAAGAAATTTAAAAAGAGATGATAGCTAAAATCATGGCAAAATTATTCCAACCCCTTTCAAAAGATAAAATATAGTAACCAACCAAGAGTTAAATATAAGGAAACATAATGTAGATGAAAAAGCACTAGTTTCTGCAGTACAGGACATGCTCTTTTATAAGAAAAAAAAAGAAAATGGGATCAGGATGTAAGTTTGTACAGTCCACCAGCATAACCTATGGACCTGTGTGGCCATTTCAATCTAAATTAATTGACCAAAATTAAGAATGCAGCTTCTCACATTGCCACACTTCGGGAGACTATCTCTAGTACCTCTGACAATTCTGTTAAGTGCTACTTAAATTGTCAGTTTACAGAGCAGTGAATAAATGCCCCCCCCATACCCAAATTCACTAGAGTGTGGGCAACAGTGATGAATGTAGCAGAACATTACTTTACGCTCACAACGTGGAGAAACTTGGGAACAATGCAGCCATCCTCTCTGTCTGGGATTCATTGATTCTCACCATTACCACAGAACAGCAAATCAAAATACTGTTTTAAAAAGCAAAGCAGCAATGTCATTCCGTGGTGTATTTCGTACAGAGAGGCCTGAAAGTGTTACCGATGGCTCTCTCGACAGCCGTATCCTTTCTGGCAACCTCTCTGTAGAAATCCAAGCCCAAGTACAAATCATAGTCTTACTTGCAATGTCCCAAACCAACAAACCAAACAAGACAAATCTGAAAAACAAAGATCTGCCCGCCGCAGCGGCACAGCTGAACATGTATTATGGTACCTGCAATCTCAGCATCCTCTGCAGCTGCTGGCAACAGAGCAGTACAAGCTGACTCGGGGACGATGCCTGCAAGAAGCTATAGGTGGAAAACAAGAGATGCAAAAAAGCGCATGTGATAGCAACTTTTTTCTTTTTGCAACACAGAAATGACAAATACTTGCATCATGTTTATATGCACAGACTTGCATACACCTGTATGTAAATGCACACACCGATGTATCTGACGAGCTGAGAGTGGAAGTCTGCACAAGCGCAGTAGGGACCTTACCTTGCTGAGGTACTGTGCAGGTGAGGATGAGATAGCCCCATGCAGGGGGAGGGACAGGTCAGCATACAAGCACCTAAAAGGACATCAGCCCTCGCTATCCCTGCAGTCACATATGGTTGTAGTGTGTGTCTCTGTATGTGGAAAGACACTAAAATAATTTGAAAGAAAATTTATGCTTTCTAAATGCAGAGAAGATTTCAGTGATCCAGATTGAATTTAATGCTCATTTCATTTTCAAAACACCCAAATAAGATTTTTCCTGCAGTGTTGCTTAATAACTTTATGTAGGTGTCTCTGGTGCTTTTTCTTCTTTCCACAAAGGTTTATTCAGCACATCCCAAGAAAAGCATATTTAAGGCGCCACCATTGGCGAGACTGAAATACCACAGCGTCCCGTCTAGTAGACTTAGAAGGCAAGTTGTCCGCGAGGCACACCGGGAGTGTCTTAAATGTGTTGATTTCCACGTGAAGAAAGGGCCCAGGTAAACTAATTTTAGTACATGCTGCATCTAACCCCAGATATCCCAAAGGCTCCTGCGCCGACAGGTAGGCAGGGAGCTAGCACGGAGGTAAATCGCCGTCCACCTCACACTGCCCTGAGTCCAGGTGCGTCTCGGGCTGAGCCAGCTCTCCCCCGCGTCCCGGCGGAGCTGCTGTCCAGGGCGCACCGGCTCTCAGCTGCCCTTGGAGGGACCAGCGCGAGCGGCTGCGCAGCCAGAAACTCGCGCTCGCGAGGGAGTAACTCAGAGCTCACCTTCTTCGCTGGGGGCCTGGCGCCTGGCGCAGAGGGCTCTGCGGGGGGAGGGGGTCCCGCTCGGCGTCGCCCCTACCCAGAGGAGGAGCAGGATGTCCCTTCGTGCCTTGAGCGCCGCGCTTTCCCGAGCACGCAGTAGGGGTAGGAGTGCGAGGGCGAAACGCGTGCGAGCGTCCGTGTGAGGCTGCGAGCGTGTGCTTGGATGTGAGTGCCTTGGAGTGTGCGTGTGCCGGGGTGTGTGTGCCCAAGAGCCGTGGGCGTGAACTGTGTGTGCGCACCTGGTGTGTGCTGAGAGCTGTGTGAGTGTGTGTGTAGTGGAGGCAAGTTCTCTGCATCTGGGCAGATGGGCAAAGGCGAGTTCTGGAGCCCTCTGGCTTTTTCAGACTTTTCATGCTCTTTCTGCACCATTTGTTGGGTTGCAGGCAGGGGCGGGGCGCAGGGGCGTGGAAACTGGCGGGGAACCTGACAGGCCTCCCAGCCCCCCCATAATCTTTATTCATTGGGGTCCCTCTGGCATCTCCTCGGGGCTCCTCCTGGCCGCCCTTGCAGGCTCAGCCCCCAGGCCCAGGTGCGCCCACTCGCGCGTGCCCAGCCCCCTCCCCCGGTGTTCCCCATCGGGCAGGCGCACCCCGAGTCCACCTCCCAAGCGCCGCCCGCGTTCACCGCCGCAGGAGGTGGCGGCAGAGCCCCGGCGCAGAGGCCTGGGCGTCTTCACCGCCCCACACTGGGTTTGAGTTGAGCGTGTCAGTGTTCGCCTGAGTGAGTGTGCGTGTGGCTGAGTGTGTGGACAGGAGTGAGCGTGTTACCGAGTGAGAGTGAGTCACTGCGCTGACGTGTGACTGTGTGTCAGTGTGCAAGTGTGTGCGTGTGAGCGAGTGTGAGTGATTGTTAGAGTGTGAGTGTGGGCGAGTGTGAGCGTGTGCCAGCGCTCCTCGTCAGCGGCCAGCGTGCAACAGGAGGACGCCCCTCAGTGAGGACAGGGCGCGGCCGCCGCCCGCCCCTTTCTGCAGCCCGGCACTCTCGGGGCGCCGGAGACCTGGGGCGTCCACCCCGCAGACGCTGAGGCTGCCTGAGTGGCGGGTTAGAGGGGGTTGTATGGCAGATGTGACATTTAATTAATTTTTGCCTGTTCCAAAGAAAGAGCGGGCACTTAAATAAAAATCTAAATGAGATTTTCTGCCTATCCGTTTTGCAATTAGACTTGATTTTGGATTTAGGAGTGAGTGATTTAATGAAATAATCACCACCATATGGATATTTGCATTGAGCTAACGGAAACGGGCTACTAAAATGTTCTATTAAGTCAAATGTCCTATTGTGTAAGATTAAGCAACAAAAAATTCCACTTAGAAGTAAATAACAAGATGGGACATAACACGGAGCGGTGGGAAGTCAACCGTGATGGTTTCCGTCCAGTATTTAAGGCGCCACGCACAGTGCAGAAGCAGGGACTGGGGTCTCTCAAGCCGCATCTCTCTCCGGCCCTGGCAGCCCATCCCAGGCTGAGCAGCTCCTCAAGCGCCTCCTCAGCGCGGAGCAGCCTCTGCACAGCTTCAGAGAATGGTCTGATCATCTGCTGCTTCTGGCCACCAGGCTTACCGGTGCGGGGTGGCCTCGGAGAGCGAGTCTCTGTCTGAGCTGCGCAAAGGGGAGCTTATGCCCAATCGGTATGACATCGTGATCTTGCAATTCCTTGAGTATGAAACAAAAAGATGAAAGATGTTAGGAAACAGTCCCTTATCTCTATTACTTCAGGGATTAATCTTGAATAATTAGTTAATTTTCTTGTCTTATGTAATTGATATTCGAGGACTTTTCTAATTGGCATATAGCAGTTCCTCGTGGCTGAAGGCGTAGTTGTTCAGAACGCCTTTATCTTTACACAAACCTTCCCTGAGAACTCTGCCGCCCACCATGAAGTCAGTGAGAGCCCGAGGTGTTCCTTCATGTGCTTAACTCAAACGGAACTCGGTTTAGCATATTCCAGACTGGACTTGTATGACTTCAGTGGTATTTACTTGTAGCTGATTATTATGGGAAATCTCAACTTTATTTCAAAAAGAAAGACGAGTAGGGAAAACCCCGCGCACTCTGCAACCCCCCCACCTTCCCCACTCTGCCCCATCCTCACTCCTAGATAATGACGCAAATTCCAGATTTCTTATTATTTCACCCAACAAAGGTTTTTGAGCTCGTCTGAGGGGGACTGAACAACCACAACTGTTCTTTGGATGATTAGAAGCGGACGACGTCCAAAGAGTTTCTCCTGGGGTCTCCGGAGTCCATGCCAGAAAATCTCCTAGTCAAAACAATTAAAAAATAAAGTGAACGACTTATTTAAGAACAGTCTTTGAACTATATGGCTAAGTGTCAAGAAAATAAAGCAATCTTCTAGGGTCATAAGCTGGGTGAAAGTGAGACCCTCGTAAGTAAAACAAAGACAGATGCTGAGACTGTTTGCTGGTTGGTGTCCCCGCATCTAAATGCCCAGGACGTTTGCTTTTTTATTCTTATTTATTTATTTATGTATACAATCTGGGGTGCAGGCCAGAGGTGTGGGGTGGTGAGAGGGCTCCCCAGAGATAGAGTGGGGAGCAGAACAGGCAGATCGACCGAAATCCACTGCTGAGGGGAGCAGCGGGGAGATAGGAGAGGTCTGCTGCGCCCTGTGGGAATCTCCCCGGCTGGGCATCGAACTCATGCCGCAGCCCCCGACAGCTCCAGAGCGCTGCACTTAACCTGTTGTGCCACCAGCGAGGCCCCAGGACATTTGCTTTAAGGAGATTTTGTGGAACAGCAGCAATAGATTCGGGGCCGGCACAGGGTGGGCATTTGATTAGACTTTCACGGAAAGCCAATACCCCGAACAGAGGCACCGGCAACACTCTTAACAAAAGCAGCAAAACAAAACCAAATAACAACTACGAAGGAGGGAAAAGCTGCTTTCAAAATTCCTGACTAGTCAAGCCCACTCTTCCATAGATTTGGTTCTGAATCCAAAAATCCCGTGGAAGTGTCGCTGGTTGATTGGTATTCACAAGTACGAGAAGCACCAAGCAAACTCTCGGGAGGCATCACAGAAACTCAGCTGCAGGTCTCCCAGCACTGCATCTAAGTCCCGAGACTCTTAGGCGCTCACTGAAAAATTACATGATCAGAGGCGGGGCCATCGTGAGCCTTTAAAACAGTGAGCTACAGAGTCAGACTTACAAAGAACACAATGTTAGAATGAATATTTGAATTAAACAAGAATATGTTTATTTAATATGTGTGAAGAACAAAAGTATAATAAATGCACGCATATTTACGAGAGAGAGAGAGAGAGAGAGAGAGAGAGAGAGAGAGAGCGAGCGAGAGAGGGAGAGAGAGAGAATATGAAGGAAAATGACCAGGTAGATAAAAGAAAAACACTCTTGGAAATGGAAACACAACAAAATTAATGTTAAATATTGGGTGAGTACTTTTTTGTAGCAAATTAGGCACATCTAAAGAGAAAATCAGTGATATTTACATATATCAATAAGCCATATGGAATTCAGGACACAGAGAAAATGAAAAATAACAAGGGAAGATTTAGAGAAAAGTAGGACAAAGGTGGAGGCACAAAATTTAACCAATTTCCAGAATAAAACAGAGTGAGGCCAAAAACATGGCAAAAATCGTAGTTGAGATTGTCTCGTAACTGACGGAAGACACCATGAATTTTCTTTGCTCCTGTATGAATGTTTCTTTGTGCCTATTTTCACAAACCTAGTGAGTGAAACCCGCATGCCCCTCTTGCATTTCTGAAGCTCAGGGGCGTGACGTGAGAAAAAAATCAGCGCCCTGCCCTTGCTCTATGCCCTGGGCTACGAACTCTCCCTCTGTCTTCCAAGTCAGCAACGAACCATCTTCACATCCTTTCTGGCTCTGACTTTAACTCTCCCATCCATTTTCTCATCGAACGCTGATCAAAACCCTGAGGATCACAGCGACCAAATTAACCTCTGCAGTTGAGGGTCAGCGGCCAGACGTTACTGGGGGAAAATGAGGTCAGGATACACGTGTCTTTGTATTATTTCTTACAAGTGAATGTGATTCTGCAATGAGCTCAGATTAATATGTAATAAGAAAACAAAACATTACCCACATTTGATGAAAGAAATTCATGGCCCGTGAAAAAGATAAATATCCACTTGTCCAGCCTTAAGCAAAATCACATGAACAAATGTAATATTTCATTTCAATGTTATAAAATGTGCAAAACAGTATGATACATGATTTCACACCCAGCAGATTAGTAACTTACAAGAAATCTTGCAAAACCAAGTGTTTGTGGGGATAGGGAATAAAGCAGACTTTGTTTCTGAGAATGTGTAATGGTTCTGCTACTTTGTAAGTTAGGTGGTATTACTGTGTGCTGGAAACCATCCAGGTTTTCCGACCAGAAGCTGCAATAATGTGCACATTTAACACACACAGCAAGTGGTCAGACAGACCTGAGCCAAGGACAGAGGTGGGGAACCTGCTTTAACATCTAACTTGGCAGTTTAGTGTAACACACTCTGCCACATTCCAAGGACCACAGCAATAGGCTGCTCAACCTTACCCAAATGTTTCCGTTCCCTCGGAGAATGCTGATAACGTCAGTGCCAGAATAGATGATGCAGAAGAGAGCAGCTCCTCCAGAAATGCAGCCATCATTGTGTGGCCCACACCTAGTCTGCCTGGCTCCTCCCAGACTTGAGAAAGAAGAGACTCCCCAGGTCCGGAATGGCCTGCATTTCTTTCCAGTTTATCTTCTGTCACTGGCCGCTACAGCACCCCCCACTGACTGACCGGTTCTCCTCAGCTGGCAACACTGACTAGTAAACACTTGTTTGTGGAAGCAAACTTGGGGTTCAGAGTCTGGCATTCTGAGCTGGGGTGATATGAACCAGTTGGGTTGGAAATAACTGTGTATCATCATGTTCTCAGCAATATAATTCACAGTTATAAAAAGCCCATATGTATATAGATGAAGAATGAATGGATTATATTTTCAGACAGTAGATTCTGGCATGGCAATTAAAATAGCTAACACACGTCCATCACTTAAAACCCGATCAAAGTGAATAAACGTGCACTTTGAGAATTAAACACTCAGCAAAATATTAGACACTGCAACAGGCAGACAGAGGTATTTGGTTCTGAGTGAAGAAAGAGTGATACAATGTCAAGGGAAAATTCAGGAGGATTCAGAAGTAGTGCTGACTTTACATTTCCTAAACTCAGCACAGATGATATTACTTAATATTTTTAAATGTGTGTGTTAAAGGAAACTGTGTGTGTTATATACATATCAGACACCTACAGCATACCACATAGGACATTTTACACATTACATTTTTATAAAATGGCACTTTAACAGCTACATTTTAAAAGCTAACATGTTACTCTTTGCATTATTACACACCTGAGTATGGGTTTTAACTCCACCACCTTCCAGGTGTGTGATCTCAGGCATTTTTACCCAGGGTAAGCCTCTTTTGCTAAATTCCAAAAAAAGCAAAGATCATTAATGGGAAATAGTCAACTGAGATATTTTTTGGTTCTGATACTCTCATTTCCTTAAATATTTTTAACCCGAAAGCAGGCTGGGTATGCCCGATGGAGTGCAGCAGGTGTCACGCCCGCCGGAGCAGTGGGCTTCTGCAGACCGAACAGCTGCCTCGGGGGTGGGCTCTGCCTGGCAAACATTGGCTCTGCTTCCACAATAGCTCCCCCAAGAACTGGGTGCAACTCGCGCCCCGCTGGGGTCCCCTAAGCTTTTGGGTTAATGCCAAGGGCACCCAATGCAGACGGAATGCAGTGTTTGGAGCCAGCCGCCTTGCAGTGCTGTGGTGTCAGACCTTGGAGGTCTTGCAGTCTAGGCTGGAGGCTGAGGTGTCTCCCCACACAGACAACCATCTGTTTTGTAAATGCCTAAACTAAGATTAAGGAATGAAATGTACAGACTTTGCCAAAGGAAAACTTTAAAAACTCGATTCTGTTCATGTACAGGATTCCAATATTTCTGAGCACCTAAGTGGGACAAACATGGAAGTCTCTGTGATTTAACGCCTATTAAGCCACTATTTATTTTTACCATAAAGTGGTTTTTGTTCGTGATTTCTGATCTTCACCTTTTTCTTTCTCTCAGCGGGACCTCCTCAAGGGACCCTCACCCTGGTCTCTCAGGCCACACCAAGCAGCGACTGAATAGGCAGCATCCCCCACTGGGGCAAGGGAGCCAAAATCTATCACCCCCCAAAACATCTTTGGCAAGAGGTAGATTTCACTGAGGGGTTCTCCAGGAGGGTGGGCCGGCTCCCTGCAGACGCCTGCACTCAGAAACTTTCCCCAGGCAAGGTCGTGCAACACCTGCGCTTTCTCTCTTAGAGGAGAAGGCGGGTTTAAACCTGCCCACAGGGTCTCGCTTCCTGATGCCCGACCTGAGCGCCCCCTTCGCCCCAGCCCCCCGCCCCGTCTCAGGCCAGTCACGCCGTAGTGCTGGTCTCCGCCCTGTTCGCGCAGGTGGTTGTTCAACTTTCTTTGACTGTGTCTCGTACCGACCCGCCTGATGTGTGTTTGGTGCTTTGCCAGCCCAGGAGCCAGAGGAGCATGGGAAGGTTTCCTTGGTGCCTGTACCCTGGAGAAAATCTGAGGTGACAGCAGCAAGTATTCATCCGCCACGCACCGGGCCCTCCAGCGCGGCGACCCTACACCCCCCTTTCCCAGAACCCCTGCATGCAGAGCCAGAGGGGACTTCGAGTTTCTCTCTTGACGTCTGGAAGTGACATAAGGAGCTACCTCAAGCCTTACTTTCACAAAGTCTGCTTTTTTGCACCAGCTGGAAGGTGGCAGTCGGGACCGCTGAACGCAGTTGGAAGCTTATAGACCCAAATTTCTAAGCTTTACGCCCCACTTTTAATTAAGTTTTTCCAAACAGCCCCTGTTCTCTGGCACACACTGCTGGCTGGATCTCCTGTAGCGGGGGGGGGGGCTGCCCAAGGCTCCTCTTCTCGCGGCTGGGTTGGCTCAGGAGAGACCGCGTTCTCTTCTCCTCGGGGCGCGTTTCTACACTCTCCACGGAGTTGCTCCACTGCAGGGCCTCCGGCGTGGGTAGGAGCGAGCTCTGTCATGATGGCTCCGTCACTGCTCCTGAGAAAGAAGGAGACCCGCCACCGGTTCCTGCTGCTCTAAATATTGCAGACGCGTCAGCAACTTGCGTCAGCAAAGGGGCAAAGGCAGGTGCTTTAAGGGCAACTTAGTGCCAGCTTGTCCCTCATGAGCTATACAATAGAAGCCGCTCTAGAAATGGCAAAATGAGGCTGTTTGTTTTCAGCAAAAGAGTTGGTCAAGCAGGCATCTCACCAGCATTACTGTGGTTTATTACCACGAAGCAAGATTTTTGTTGGCTAAGGTTGGTTTTCCATTCATTCTGCCAGACTGGGGTGCAGACACCTACAATTCATCATCAGGTCACGGTCTGTGTCACTGAGAGACATTTGCTTTTGACTCTTTCATTTAAAAATTCTAAGCTCTCTGAACTAGTTACACCTCGTTTTTACTTTAAGTGGTGTTAGGACATTTTGTCCTTGATGAGTTATTGTCATTTGGTTCTAAAAACATTTAAAACCACTAAACATATAAAACTGTCCATGAGAGAGAACTAGCAATCGCTCTGCTAGTGAGAAAGGCAGAAAAATTGTGGAATAAATCTGTCATAGCCTCTCTCCAAACACAAACTCAGGGTCCAGTGTTCTGAAGTTCTTTTAATCTGCAATAGAAGTTATCTATGCTGTCTTACAAATGTGCATCCCTTTGATTTTTGAGATAACATTTAAAATTACATTGTCTAAACTTTTTATGCACATATAAGGATCATCAAATTCTGTGATAAAATTTCTTTATCCAGGGTGACAGAATTCAATTGGAGCTAAACATGGAAATTAATATATTCTATTTTTCTAATTGGAGATGCTATTTTTGGCTTAGGTTTGTACGACATTCGTACAATCACGCATAGTCCCCATTATTCCCAGGTTACTGTCCCCCTTAGAGACTGAGGGGCAGGGAAACCCCCTCCCACTCTGGGTTCTCCCAGGCAAGGTGAGTCATCAAAACAGCGTGAGATGGCTTAGCAAAATAATAACAATGATAATAACTCCAATAACATATGCACGGAGAATTTAGATGGCTGTGAATTCTTAAGAAAAATGAACTTGGCTGGGTTATTTATCCTGTGTTTTAGGGATGTCAGAGAGCGAAAGGTAGACACTTCACAGGTCAGGCAAGGAGGGCTGATCATCCTCACTTCTGAGAATAAAGATGAGGTTGTCAGGGAGGACATGTTCACCCCAAACTACATCACTTTAGGTCATAAAAGGGGGAGCAATGGTTGTGTCTCTCAGAGGCAGAGGGCAGGGATTTGGGATGTCCAGCCATCACCTCGGAAGGGCGGGACTAGGCAAGGACAGAAGCTGCTGCTGCACTCGAGACCCTCTCTGCTCTCGGGCAGAACGGTCTGTGACCTTTCCGCGGTGGTGACAGCTCTCTGGGCTCACGGTCTCGACGGACCTCGAGTTCTCACGCCAAGGTGACGAGAGACAGACACTGGCTGTGACGAGAAGAGCTTGTCTGGTTGTCCAGGGAACGTTGGCTCCACAAGACCAACAAAGTGACCTTTGTACAGTGCGGGGAATCGAAATCCCAAAAGGAAAGTGAGTTTCTCAAGGGCATACAGTCAGCACTGAGAAGAGTTTCTGCAGCTGTCAGGGACTCTTGTAGTATATTTTCTACAATGATCGTTTACTGCTCAGAGAAGTAAAAAAGAAAGAAATACAGGGAGTTTCTTTTAAGACATACATCTACAGTCCATCAAATATTTTGGATATCAACTTGTGATTTTTCTCTGGGGACCCTCGCCTCCACAGCCGTAGCCAGGGAACGACGCTTCCCCCGTCTCAGGTTTATTACATGAGTCTATGTACTTACAGGCAGTGAGTCATGCAAAAATGAAATGAAGACCAAAGTTCCCTTCATAATAGCATTTAAAAAATAATGCACATGAAAAAGTTAAATAAAAGCAAGTGAAGATTTATAAACAGGAATCATAAAACTTTGATGAGAGAAATGAAAGAAAATATAAATGGATACACAGTCCATGTTCATGGATGGGTAGTTAAAGATAACTAGGAAGGTGATTCCCTCCAAATTGATCTGTAGCTTCAAGTGAATAACTGTGAAAATTCTAGCAGTTCTTTTTGCAGACATTAATAATATAATTCAAAACTTCATATGGAGATTCAGTCCACAGAATAGACAAAACAATTTAGAGAAAGATAAAGTTGAAGGACTTTCACTTACCAATTTTAAAACTCAGTATAAAGCTCTAGTTATCAAGACAGCAAAGATAGACATATGGACAAATGGAACAGAATGAGAACCCAGAGAAAATATTTATAGTCAATTTATTTTTGACAAAGGTGCCAAGAATATTCATTGGGAAAAGGACAGTCTGTTTAAAAATGGTGCCAGGACAATTGGATATCCATATGCAAAAAGATGAACTTGGACTTATACCTCACACCACCCACAAAATTAACTCAAAATGGATTTTCGACCAAAGTAAAATAACTAAGAGGATGAAACTCTCAGAAGAAAATAGAGGAGAAAATCATTGAGACCTTGGGTTAGGCAGATACTTCATAGCGATGACACTAAAAACACAGTCCACAAAGGGGAAAAAATGATAAATTGGACCTCACCAAAATTCAGAATTTCCATCTCAAAAATCACCATTAGTACACAAAACCCAGAATGCTGACACCTCCACATACTGGAATTTCATGGAGCAGGAGGATCCCATCGGTCACTGGCGGGATGCAAATGGCGCCACTGACGGAGACAGCTTGGTGGGATAGGACACCCAGGAACTGCCATGTGAGACGGCTGCACTCCTGGCTAACGTTAGAAAGAATCTCGGATCGGACACTTGAAATGAGCTAATTTTATGATATGTAAAATGTACCTCAATAAAGAAGGCAAAGGGCGTAATATCTGCATGGCAGGTTCATTTGAATATTGATGGTGCTCTCTGTCTTGGCAAACAAACAGAAGCTTAGCGGGGAACAGATTACAGCGTGACTGGGTTTCTAGCAGCAAGCGGCGCAGGGACAGATGAGCGCGTCAATCAGCACAGAGCTGACACACTGCAACACGAGCGGTTATGAAATTTTACATCTTTAAAAAATGCATTTTACAAAACTAGGGACGTTATTTCTTGATTCAGCCGTGCTGGTATCAGAACGTAAGTCCGTGAAAAATCACATGAAAGTTAGGTTACTCAAGGTCACTGACGAATTATACTTAATATGTTATAGTAATTACTGAATAGACTTAAAAACAGTGATGATTACTCAAGTCATGTTTGTCTTCTTATAACGAATGGAATTCTGGGATCAATTCAGAGTGGATTGACTTGATTAATTACTAAGGTGATGGCTCCCAACACTGTAAGACTTCAATGCATGCCCCCCACCAAGCCCTCGTGGACAATAAAAGGCACCCCCAGTCCTGAGCTTCATTTTGATATCTTCCTGCCTGGGAAGAAGCTGATAACTTAATAGTAATAAATCACAAACATATTTTCCCACTCCCAAGTAAGGACAAATAAAGGGAGAGAAGCCTGTCCAGGCAGAGGCAGGGGAGGAGTTTGAGCCCATGAGCCCAGACTGCAGGGTCCCGCCCAAGGACAGAGCACTGGGGCGTCTGGGGTCACACAGACTTGCCCGAAGGCTGGTGTCCTAAAGAGCATCCTGCCTAGGGCCCCCCTGATATTTCTCTTGCTGGGCCTAGCAAATTAGGCCGTCAGGTGGGGTGATGGAAACAGGCGTCTGGGGGAGGCAGCACGTCACCCCAAGGCGGTGCCTCACCTTCCCTGTGTGGGCCGCTTCTCTGCGCTGAGATTAGAGAGCGTGGCGTGCAGGGGCCTCCGGCCACAGGCGGGGAGGGCTGGAGGACCCCTCCCCTGCCCACATGGATCAGTTGTCTGCCCGCCGCAATGCCACCGTCCTGGGCACTACAGACCGGGAGCCTGGTGCCAGAAAGGAGGAAAGAGGTCAGAGGTTGGAGCCCACCCAGCGGAGGTCAGTTTGGTCAGAGAGCTTAAGGGAAGGACATGCCAGCAGCTCCCTGCCCAGCTACGGAATGAAGAGCTGTGCCCAGGAAGAACAGCTCTCTGCAGAAGAACAGCTGTGTGCAGAACAGCCGTGTGCAGCAAGAACAGCTGTGTGCAGGAAAAACAGCTGTCTGCAGAACAGCTGTGCAGGGCTCCTGGCAGGAGGCGTTCCCATCACAGTGGCACTTTGGGATAGAGAAGTCAAGGAGGGAGAGGTGCCAGACCGGTAAGTGGTGCTTATTTTGAAAGTGAAACCCATACATTATGCTGCACCGGACAGCTGTGAAGCTGCGTCCCGCCGCTGCTGCCCGCTGGCTGCTGGGCCGGCCTGGAGGGGCCGGAGCCTCTGCAGATGCGCCCTGGTGCCCAGAGAGAGCTTCCTGGAGCGGAGCTGTGCTGCCGGCTTCGTGGGAAACGCGCCCGTCCTCTTGACGGTCTTCTCATCCTGAAACCTTTGCCCTTTCCATCTCTGCCTGTCTGAAGGAATCTACAATCGTGAGACGCCGTGTTCCTTTTCTCACACACACACGCACGCACACAGATGCATACACACATGCACACGACGCACATACATGGACACACACACATTTGCACACATGCGCACACACAAACACACAGACACACACACCCCTGATAACAGGCCACTTGGCCACGCCCTGCGTGGGGGGAGAGAGTGACCGCTCAGGGCTGTCTCCCGAAGGCAGTGGACAGGGGATGCCAGAGCGGGCAGGACGCCGGAGGGGGCCAGGGGCCAGGAGAGGAGGCAGGTGTCCGGGCGACGCCCTCTGGGGAGTGTCTGGAAGAGCCTTCCTGTCTCTGCACAGTTTCTGGGTTTCTAGATTCCTCGGCTCGTGGGCCCACGGCCCTGTCCTCCCCTTCCGAGGGGTCTGGCTTCTCACGGCGTCTTCCGGTGAGGACAGTGGCCGTGCTCCTCAGGCGCGCGGCCCCCGACCGCCGCATCTCCGCATGGCTAATCACAGCTGGGGAATTCGATGTTCAAATACGGTCTTATTCTGAGGCGCCAGAGGCCGGGGCTTCAAAATATGGGTGGGTGGGGGGAGGGAGTGCCGCTTAATCCATAAAAGATGACATTTGTTCTTCACTGATTTTATTTATATTCATCCACACATAATGTTTCTAAAATACCTCCTGTGTGCAGCAAGGAGAATGCCTTAAATTCCAAGTGGAAAATTTTAAAATATTGATTCAAACCTCCAAGTTGATCCTAGAATTATAAAAACGATCTTGCTTGCTTTCTTGCCTACCACTGAATCATGACTGCACTTCCCTCAGAAGAAGCAAACACAGCATCGCTGTTTACCGGTTAGAATAAATGAGCGCACATTTCGAGGATTACGGTTTGCTTCAGCCCTTTCTGGGTGATGTCCCTTATGAAGCAGGTTTGCTTACTAACGTCACTAGGTTTGGTGTGAGTGGCGTTCAAGCACATGGAGAAAATCCTGCAAGAATCCATAGGGTGGTAATGAAATAAAAACAGTTTATGAAATCTAATCATGAGTAGCAGTTCAGCTGTTTAGATTTAGCATTGCTTTGCCTTTATTCTCTAAGTAATTCCTTCAGTTTCCTCCTTTATATTTTGCATATAACAGAGTGCATTTTTCTCCAACAAAACTCAAGTGGACAACCATGCCTCTCCTAGCACTGCTTCCTTCATTTTTGCAAGACTTAAACATAAGAAACGCTAAATTTTAAAGTGCAAGCCAGCAGCCAAATAGCTGCAGCGCAGTAGCTGGAGTGCTCCTGGGGTTAGCAGCGGTGCTGGCAATCACCGCGGTCTCGGCGCTCGGAGGAAAATCAGCGGAAGGACTGAGGATGGTGTGCCGTTCTCCCCGGGACTGAGAGAGAAATGAGAGACTGCTAGTCCTGCTGTCCCAGGGGGCAGGGCAGAACCCCGGGATTCTGCCAGCTTCATATCAGGAAGGTGGGACTGACATTAAGCCTGGAGACATCGACTCGCTCTTCTGCTAACTCTGCAGGGAGGCCGGGTGTCCGGTTGACAGCCCACTCATTAGCAGGCACACAGAACAGAAAGTGCAGCCTGACACCCAAACTGAAGCATTAGTGAGGGGACTCACCACCCTTTTCACAGACGTTGCTTCAACCTAGTGGGTAAAATTGGCGCAAAGGGTGTTTTCATTATTAGTGTGTTGGTATGTCTTTGGGTTCTTCAGAGTTGAAATTTTTTTTAATATATATTTTTATTGTTATTTATATCCTTTACATTTTGTACTCCCCTTGGGTAACCCACACCGATTCACCTGTGGTCCATCCCCGTGGTGCCTTGTGTCCTTTTCTACTCCATTATGTGCCCTTCTTCAGAGTTGAATTTGAAAGACTGGTGCTATCAAGCCGCCACTTTGTAATGATGGTGACGATGAGGGGGAGAAGCCTTGCTGGGGCTCAGGGCAGGAAGGGAAGCCCAGTACCGGAAACTCCAGGTCTTCTTTTTCAAGTGCCAGCAAGCCCTCTTTCCAAATGCTCTCGGGCTTCGTTCCATGTGAATCAGCCTCGTGGTCGCGGCGCGCTGGGTGAAGGCTGATCACCCACCCACAGACAGTAACCAGCCAGTTTACGCTCTAGAGCTACCCCAGGAAATGGGGGCTCCCCGAGGCATGCGATCTTGATGGAGAGGGGCTGACCTAACCAGAGGCTCACCCCAAAGGCACAGTTTGGATGTGGAGGAGATGGACACTTTGGGGAGTGCCCAGAAGCCCAGAGCCAGGAAACAAAGAGCTACTCTCTCCCGCATGGCAGGTGCCAGCGCTGAGGCGGGAGTTGGTGCGTGTGGGGGCATCTTTCCCCATCGCCCATGCCTGCAGCGCAACTCCATCCAACCGAGGCCCACCTGGCCACAGGGGGAGCGGGTCCCTCTGTCCACATCTCCTCCACGCTCTTCATGCGCCCTTAACTTATCTCCATCAGCTGAAGTCACTCTGGTGTGTCTTTGGGTTTCAGAACCGCATCCTGAAAGCAGGGCTTAAAGAAGCCCCGTCAGCTGCGTCCCCGCGGAACTTGCAGAGGCTGCAGAGTCACTCTGCCGAGCCGAGAATGTGGCCCTTCCCTCCACGATGGCATTTTCTTCGCCAGTGTCTATCTTGAAATGTCCTAGCCTTGGTAGCAGTGAGAAATAAAAATTGCTGCAAAAGTTGAATTCTGAAAAGAATATGTCCCTTTCCAAATAAACCACAAATGTCTGATTGAGTCATTGTAAAGAAAGTAAGTTTAGAATTGATTTGGTCAAGACTTAGAAATTACACTTTGCCAAGGTTTTTCTTTTAAAATAAACCTTGTATTTGTGCATGGAAAGCCTTTGGCTATGTATTTTCCATATAATTATTAAGTTTATGATGTAAAATGGCACTATGTGATTTATCTCATTCTTAGCCCCTAAACAATGAATGGGATACCTAATATTTAGGGCATTATTATGTAGTGGTCGAAAAAAGGTGGATTTTAACTTTTGTCCTATGATAAAAGGTTACAGATTTTTGAGTAAGTGATTAAATTAACACGAAGAAATTGAAGTTCCAGAGATAACACACTTTTTGATGAGATTATTGCTAAGCTGTGTGACAGTATTTAAAGCCTCTGATTCTATGATCTGAACTGACCTGTGATAATCTACAAAATAGTATTCTCACTTTTATTAGTTTATTGAACTAGAATTCACTGCTTCATTATCCAAGCAAAACATTATTAATCAATCTATAAAAATGCAAGGCACTGGTTTTTAAAATGTAATCACAGCCTATGAGGCGGGCTCATTATCACGATTTGATTCCAGTGTGATTTTAATGAGACTCATAAGATTTGAGAGCCGGCGGCTGTGGAGCGTGGCATGGTTACCGTGGATATCTGTGCTCCTCTGTGAGGCCTCGGTGCCCACAGAGCCAGGGTCCTGGGCGGGGGTCTCTTGCCTGCTGTGAGACTGTGGCACTCACTCTGTCCTTTTCACCTAGTAGGGACTATCCCACCTGCTTTGACAAATTCCCATAGTTATTGCCACAATCAAAGAATGATTAGCTAGCAGTTCAATTTGAAAAATAAGGGAATGAGGAGCCACTTGGTGGCCTAGGGGTCTAGTCTCAGCTCTATCATTGCTACGGTTTGAGTTCGATCCCCGGCCAGGGAGCTTCCCACAGGGCGCAGCAGACCCCTCCTGTCTCCCCGCTGCTCCCCTCAGCAGTGGATTTCAGTGGATCCACCTGTTCTGCTCCCCACTCTGTCTCTGGGGAGTCCTCTCAACACTGCACCTCTTGCCTGCACCCCAGTTCTTCTATGCCAAAAAAAAAAAAAAGAAGGGAATAAAATTTGCATTCAAAGATCAAAGGTCTAATATCAATATGATTTTCCTAGGGATTCTCGGAGTAAGATGAATTTTACCAAGTATGAAATTTAACAATCATCCCAATTATTAATCTGCTAAATATTAATAATTATTTATTGAAGTGAATAATTTGAAAAGTGACGTCTATCTCCATGTTTGTAGCACTATAGAACTTGAAACCAAGTCCGACATTTTCAGAAACTTGACCTTTGTCCAAAAATTTCAAAATTCGTGGCGTTTGACCAGGGGCAGCATTGTTTAAACATAATCACAATTCAGTGACTCAAAGAGGAGTAAATTTGATGCTGAAGATGTTGCTTCTGCTTCGGGCTCCGTCTTCAACTGTAACATCCCGGGTGCTCCAAGATGAAATGTTAGGTAAGACCGAGACGAGAAAATCACATAATCTTCCAGATCAAATATGTATGATTTTCCCAGCCATGGAAGGACATCACTTACGCTGGGTCCACCCATTGGATAAGTAAATTCCCTGTCAGATCCCGGCACCCGCGGCAGAGCGCGAGCACAGGCGCGGGGAGACCCGCGGGGCGGAGACCTGCGCTGCCCACGTGGTCGAGGGCGGGGGGCCTGCGCGGTCCCGTGGCTGCAGCACCTCCAAACTCAGCGGGGAACAGTGATACCGCTGATGTCGCAAGGGGGGTTGTGGCAGCGCCACGTGACACGTGGCAACAGTGCCAGGGCTTAGGGGCACAGAGTCCCCTCTCCTCAGATGCCATCACGCCCCCTCCGTCCCCTGCGCCCCCTTGTTCCCCAGCCCCTCTGGGGGCCTCAATTCTACCCTCAGGTTCTGAGGGGCGTTTTGGTTTCATTTTGTCTGTTCCTCTGTTTTGTTTCTTTATGCCCCGCGAGGAGTGAAGTCACCCGCATCTGCCGCTCCCCTCTGGCTCCTCTCGCCCCGCACACCCGCCGCGCCCCCGCCGCTGCTCCGGGAAGCGCGCTCGGGCTGCGTCCGCGGCTCGACGGCTGTGAGCCAGGAGGGCAGCGACCCGTCCAGGCGTGCTCGTCGTCCTTCAGCTCCACCCAGAGGAGGCATCTCTGGGCGCCGGGGAGTGCCTCTTTCTAATATTTTGGGAGACCTTCCCCCTGCTTTCCATGGGGCCGGCCTGTCCACATTCCCGCACCGCGTCGGGGGTTCTGAGGGCGTCCGCTGGGGGACCCCGTGAACACAGACTCTCCGCCCCGTCCCGGGGCCTCTGGACATCTGCTGGCCTTCTCCCTTCGTTTTAGCATCAATTATGCGTCACCACTGGGCCTTTTCAGAGCTGTTTTCTAATGGACGGCAGTAAATTCCGAAAAGCACACACCTCAGAGCTGTTAATTAAAAGGCCTGCTGGTAGAAATAAACACATATGCCGCTGATGGCCGCTCTTCAGGGGTCAGCAGCGGGCACCCCCGCTGGGCGTCTGTTAATTGCTGTCCAAAGTCTCAGCGGGAGCTGTCTGATCAGCTCGTGCTGCTTCGGCCATCTGGCCCCTCGCTCCCTTCCCCGTCCACAGCCGCCCCTTAGACAAGACGGAAATGTCCCTCACAAGACGCGTGTCTCGTGGCCAGCCCCGCCGTCCACCTGTGTGCAGGCGACTGGAGTGACCTGCATGCACTCATGACCGCTCCACACCTAATTCACCTCACCCCCTAGACGTACCCAGACGGCAGCTGCTTTCACCCCGACCAAGCGGCGGCTCAGCCTGTGACTCGGGCAGCACTGGCGGACGTCAGGACTTGTCCCTGGTGCGTACTGTTTGGAAAGTCAGGGCAGACAGGACAACGCTTAGGGCCGAGGTGACGCCGCACAGGACGGCCTGGCCGTCGGCCGCGCGGGCGAAGAGGCTGCGCTGAGCTGCGCTGCGCTGGCTCCGGGAGCCTTCTCGGCCTCTTCAGGAGGTTGCACAGACAATGTGACGGGGGAAAGGGTGTCAAAGTGGTCCGCGTTCCGGGTGTTCCTGACTGGAGCACGCCAGGCCGCAGCGGCCGGCGGGACCGCGCCGATGCCGGGAAACGCCGCGGTCCCGGAGCGCAAGCGCGTCGCAGCGGGTCTGCGGCCGAGGCGTCGCGACGGACACCGCACATGTGCAGCCCGAGCTGTGAGGTCAGGCATGACGCCTTCGATCGCGCGTGTCCAGACAGCCTGCACGGTACCGGACGGTCAGCCGCAGTTTGGCCCCCCGGCCCGCCCGACAGCCGGATCGCTGCGGCCCCGGAACAGCGCGCGTGGCTGCACACGCGCCCCCCGGCGTGCCCGACGCACAAGGGCGAGCAGCCTCCCGGAGTCAGAGGCCCGGGCCGTGCAGGCGTCACTGCAGCGGGCGTGGGGCGGCGCCCGGGCAGCGGCTGAGACGCCAGCGCACGCCTGGAAGGGGCTTCCCCGGGACGGAGGGCGGAGGGCGGAGGGCGCAGGGCAGAGGGCAGAGGGCCAGGCGACCGAGCGGCTTCGCGAAACACTGCAGGACGCGAGCGCTATGCAGCGGGGGAGGACGAGCCGTGGCGCCCCCGGTCACAAGCCTGGGCTGAATCCCGGGGCAGGGGGGCGCCTGGGCTAGGACGCCAAAGACCTGGTGGCCGTAGCCGCCCCGGGGTCTCAGCCCACCGCGGGGAGCCTGTCTGTTTCAGCCGTCCTGCTCGCGCCTGCGCCGGCTCCCTGCTCAGTGCGCTGCCTCGCGGGGCTCCCGGCCATCCGTTTAGCCACCCTTGGGGGTGACATTTTTGTTCTTGTTGTCACTACCCTTGCTCTTCTGATACTACAGAGAAACTTCTGGTCGGAAGGGAGATTGGCTGTTTCTGGGTTATTTTCTCTTTTCTGAACCCATCGCACTGGCTCCAAGTCTGGGCGCTCGCTGACTGAAGCCCCGCGCGCGCTACCCCCGAGGTGGGGCAGGCGGTCGTCGCCACGTCCTTCCAGTTTCCAAAAATTGCAAAAATTGCAAACGCACACAGGGCGATACCCTCCGAAACAGGTGATGAGCGGAACAGAGAAATCAAAGCCACAGCAAACGCCAGCCCGCGAGGAAACGCGACGGGGCCGGGACGGACGGGCGGGCGGAGCCAGACCAGGGCGTCAGGAAAAGGAGAACTGTCTCGGCCTGTAGAAAAGTCGAGAGGCGTGGAGAGGACAACTGCACGGCAGCGTTCGCGTGGCGGAGAAGGGACCTGGGCGCCGGCGGAAGGAAGAGCCTTTGGCAAGCGGGAGGCGGGGCCCTCTGGGCTGGGCACATAACGGCCTCAAACTCGGTTTCGGACAGATGCATTTTGCTAACGTTTTTCAGATTCTTCAGAGGCCTTGCTAAATGCTACAAAAATAGGGGGTCTTATTAGGCCAGCTTTTCAAATAGGGTTCAACTGCAAAATAAAATTGATTCCCGATGTACACATGTACATGACACATACACATTACATTTAAATAGTGAGGTTCTTTGCGATACTGCATTTTACAAAAACGCTGATGCCTTGCTTCTGAACTGAATGCCTGTCTCTCAGACGCTTTGGTTTCCTGTACTCCCCTGCGTTGGTGCGTACATAGGGAAACTGTGCTATTTTGGTATGGACGCCTTTTTACATAGCATTGTATATTCTAAAGAAGATATCTCGAATAGTCAAAGCAATAGCCTTCTGAAATAATGTGACTCAGGAGATAGTAAAATCAAACAGAATAGCAGTGAATATTCATCACACATGAGCGTGTGCTAATATCATACATCACTTATTAAATTTAATTTCTTGATTACTTTTCCTTCCTTTGGTGGCTTATTGAGCAATGGCCTGCAGTGTTCGCCATTGCTCTTTGTAGAATGAAAGGTTCCTCACATCCATGTAGGTGCTCAAATATTTTTATTTATTTTAGATCGGTAATCTCATGTGAGTTTTGTGCACGAACACGCTAGAAATGAAAGCACCCAACTCAGACATATTCTGCAGCACAGAAACATGAAGACCGACACTTAGAAAGCCCTTTGTAAACAGAAAGACTCATATTTCCAGACCACAGAATATTCCAGAAGAGGGTGCTTGCTTATTTACTTTTCTGTTGCAGAGCGGTCCTTTTCCTAAGTCTGTATTTGCAGAGTGTCAGACAGCAGACAAAGGAGAGTGTCTACTTGCGTTTTCACTCTCAGTATCTTTGGCAGAAGTGAAGGAAGACAGTTTGCCCTCACATCCCCTCAGTACACGACTCGCCATGGAAATACCTCCCGTGATTCATGCGTGGAGGTGGCGGGGCCCCCAGAAGCCTGTTGAGACCAGCTTCATCCGTCAGCTACAAGTTTAGGTGCTTGGTAAAATCTACATCTCAAGTGTGATGTTAAATGCTGCTGCCAGACTTAGTCATGCCCTCTTTACCTCAGATGCCCCATCCACCCCCCAACCCCACTTATTTCATGCTCTTGTTGACACAAACATCTTTTGACTCATAGGTCTGTCCCTAGCCATGAGGATGCACTTCACCTGGAATCCAACAGTAGCCCAAGAATACCTGCACTCACTTATCCTAATCTACCCATGCACAGGAGAGTCTGAAAAGCGCAGTAGCAGCGACGTGTTCTGAAAACAGCCGCAGCCCTAGGACAGGTGCATCACGGTCAAGAGTGAAGAATGAAGACACCACAGGCAGGGCAGGGGCAGCCCCAGCTCTGGAGTTGATTTCCTGGATGAGTCATGGTCAGTTGTTAATCTATCCATTCATTATTTACCACAAATCATTTATTCGTGACTTTTCCAGAACATTCTATAGTGAGCCAAGTATTGCTCTCCCTGCATCTCACCTTACCTGACCCACTGCACACCTTGTCTTTAATGGTCCATTAAAAGTAACAAGTGAGAAGTAATGAAATGACGCTCACGCATTGCGGGGGATCCATACATACTGCTGAATGAATGAATGGCTAAAACAGCATGAACGAGCTATGGAAATGATTCCAAAATAAGAGCTGCATTCTTCATAGAGGAAACAATCTTTTTGTGCTAAATACCCATTAGATTGCATTGGACTATTTCAAAGTGCAAAGAGAAACCAAACCAAAGTTATATTTGATATTTTCCTGCCACTCACATTATTTTTATTGTCTCGCTCTGGTTTCCAAAATAATTGTGCACTCATCTTTTTTTTTTAAAGATTTATTTCTTTATGCATACAAGCTGGGGTGCAGGCCAGAGGTGTGGGACAATGAGAGGGTTCCCAGAGACAGAGTGGGGAGCAGAACAGGCAGATCGACCCAAATACACTGCTGAGGGGAGCAGCAGGTGAGGCAGAAGAGGTCTGCCGCGCCATGTGGGAATCTCCCTGGCCCGGCATCGAACTTGCGCTGCAGCCGCCAACAGCTCCACAGTGCTGCACTTAACCCATTGCGTCACCAGGGAGGCCCCGCAATCATCTTATGAGCGCTTATATTATTACTGCTTTTGGCTATTTGACGTAGTTGTTTTGTTAGTGTATTTAGAAGCTCAAAAAGCATGACTCACATCAGCGAACTCACCGGAGATTAAAGAATTGTATGTCTCAAAATAAAATGACAAAGGTGTTTTGGTAACTGGCCACAATGGAAACTTTTCTGTAGCACATAGCTTACTATTTATGAAAATTTGTATGTTGACATCCATTGAGCAGAGGAAATTTGGTTATTACAATAACTACTGGGTTTAAAGGTTGAAATATACTGGGACACACATTATGCATAAAATGTATATGTGGCCTATGTAAAGTTAAGGAATAACAACATGATTCCCACAGACCAAACCACTCAAATAAATATATCAGTAATCTGGCATGTCTTGTGGTCATTTCCCCAAACTTTTTTTTTTGACTTGTTGCTATTTGTTTTGGCAGTTTTATTTGATATTAATTTACGTACCTTAAAATTCACCCATTTAAAGAATATAAGTCGATTCACTTTAGTTGAGTCAAAGAGCCTTGAAACCATCACCAAAATCCACCCGCACCCTCCCACCTGTGGCTCTCCGCTCTCCGTCTCATTCAGTACACACTCACCTATTGTGACAGTTTTGCTTCAACAGGTTCGCCACCTGTGGTCATCGGTGCTTCCATGCTGTAGCCCGAAGTGCTGTTTCACTCCAGTCCACAACACCCCGCATTTTCTTACCGGTCATCAGTCGATACACAACTGGGTGGTTTCTCTTTTTTGGTAAGTTTGACTAATGCTGCTATGAACATAGGTGTTGGGGTTTTCACATGGATGATATTTTCATTTCCTTGGGTTTATACTTAGGAATAGAAACACATGAGAACTCTAAGATGAAAAGACGTATGTATACTTGTGCTCAAAGCAGCACTTTCTACCACTGCCAAGCATGGAGCCAATCTGAGTGTGCATCGACAGAGGACTAGAGAAAGAACTGTGAATATATGTACAATGGAATACTATGCAGCTATTAAAAAGATGAAATAGTGTCTTTTGAATGGGTCATTTTCCAATCTTGTCCCAGCACTCCCACACAACTGTATTACTTTTCTTAATTTGGAGATAAACATTTCCCCCTTTTTCTTCGTGGATTTATGACAATAGTGGTTGTTAACTATCCCTCAATATAAATACATGTTTTAATTTTGCTTGATTGTCAACTTTAGGAAAATGATTCTGGCTTATTCTTCTCGGACCTGGCTTTTTAATCCCTCATCATTATTTTTAGATTCATCCAAGATGATTTTTGTAGCCCTATTTCAATCATTTTCATTGTTCAGAAGTAGCAATTCTCAAACCTTTTGGTCTAGGTACTCCTTTTTCTTCTCTCCTTAATTGGCAGTAAAATGATTTACCCTGCCAATTTCAGTTTGTCACTGTTTATATCCTCACCCCCAACAAAACAAGCATGATTGCTGGTTCTGATACTCATGGTCTCTTTCTCCATTTTACATGCTACATCCTGCCACAGTGATGCTTGATACTATCTTGGAATTTAGTTCTAAATTGCTCAGAATGTACATCTGTTGCTTGCCTTTTTGTTTTACTTTTTTCCTTGCCTCGTGAGATAACATTAAGTTTTACAAACTTATGTGAAACCGCCACTGCAATCAACTCCTACCATCCTCTGAAAAACTGCCGTCTTCATACTTGAGTTCTCTCGAGAAAGTACTTTCCCCGACTGTTTATAAGTGAGATGAAATCTTGGAAGGGCACACCATCTCATTACTTGAAAGACTGGCATTTTATTTTAACTATTTAATCCAATAAACTGAATTGGATATAAAATCACAGTTTTTAAAGTTGTTTAAACACTTGAAAATGCTACTCCTTTATTTCTGTCATCAAAATTGCTGTTGAGAAGTTGAGTTTGATCTGATGGAATTTTTTGCCTGTCTAGAGAAGATTTCTTTGTGCTCTGAAAGTTTTGAAACCAACCTCCACGTCTTTCATTTGCTTAAACTTCACAAAACTACTTGTAGGCGTGATGTTTTGAGTACTCTCAATCAACGAACAATGATTTTTCTCCTACCCCTGGAAATTCTAAAAGAATGTTCCTTTCTTTAATTTTTTTTCTATCCTTGAGTACTTGTTCTATGTTGATGTTGATGCATTTATTATGTCTTGATATTCCTAAACTTCTTTTCACTATCTTCCTCCTCACCATCTACTCCTTCTGAGAACGTATCACAATATGAACTTTGAATTCATCGATTTGTCTTTAAATGTATTCTACTTTCCCCCAATTTGTTTAGATGTTTATTCCTCAACATTAAGTAAATCATTAATCAAAAATAAATTAATATAATAAAATATAGACCTTTGTTTCTCCTTATAACTGTTGGTTTTCTTTTATCTCCTGGTTCCTTAATTACATTAATTTCATTAATTCATTAATTTCACTTTCTCTGGTACAGGTGATTCTTTCTTTTATCTAACTGTGCTCTTAAAATGCCTCTCGATTTTCCCCATGAGCCAGGACCCCCTCTATTGCTGATACATGCTGCAGTTTTTTCACAATGTTGTGATGACTTTATGCCACTTGTGATGAGTTTAGGGGGTGGGAGAAAGTCCTGAGACAGAAATTCCCTGTCATTACCCTACTGCAGCTCTACACTCATGCTCTTGGTTTTAAAGATTAGCCTCTACCGTTGGAATCACCTTGCATTTGAGGTGTGCAAAGAGAATGAGGATGGAGTTGACACTGGCACGCCTGCCAGTTGATTGACACACGTCGAGGACATTTCCGCTCCAAGGGCCATGCCGATGGGCCACAGGCGGCCCCCCCCCCCCCCGTGACACTGAGGGGAGGGAGCTCAGTCCGAGCACTCTTCGCCCCCCTGGGTTCTCCTGGTCAGCCCTCCTTCCACACCGTGTAAACCCAGTGGTTTCCGAGGGGAGAAGACACTTGCAAATCGCACAGTCAACAAAGGGGCGATGCCCAACTAGATCAGTATAATGACTCAGAAGCCTCGACAGTAAAAAAGCAATTTTAAAAGAGGGCAGATGAACTGACAGGACACTTCTCCGCAAAGACACACACATGGCCCGCGGCGGGGACACCGCCTTCATTATTGGGGCAATGTGAGCCCAAGCAACCTTGAGGTATGGCCCCAGTCTGTAAGAACAGCTGTTTTGCAAAAGACAAGAAGCACCAAGTGTTGGGGAGAACATGGGGTGACAGCCCTGCATGCTGGAGGAAGCTGCTGTTCTCCCTGTGGACGCAGAAGGGCGCGCCCTGGAGACGGGAATTCCACACGATCCGGTTACCCCGCTTCTGGGCATGTACCCAAAAAACACAAAAGCACAGAATTGAGGAGCTACCTGCATGCTCATGTTTATTGCAGCGTCATTTACAATAGTCAAGAACTGGACACAACCTAAGTGCCCGCTCCCGGGTCCACCGAGAGGCGGACTAGCAACCACCTGCGGAGCACACGCACCGTGTGATTCATGCACGCGCAGGAGAATCCTGCTGTCTGCGAAGATGGGACGGACATGAAGGACTTACGCTGAGCCAGACAGAAGACAGGGCTGGTGTGAGCGCCTCATATGTGTTCCATGGAGAAGCCAAAAGAGGAATGAAATTGGGAAACGACGGCTTTCTCCTATCTTAATTTTCGAGGGAACGCTTAGGAAAAGCAGCTGAAATGTGGTTAGCGGCGCTGTGCGGCCCACGCTTCTCGGACGGTGCGGCGAGTGAGAGACGGCTGCCTCCCGGGCCTGCAAGGGCGGACCACGAGTCCATCCTCCTTTATTTTATTTTTTAAATGTTACTTATAGGCACCTGTGAAGGAAACCTTGACTTTTTGGTAGAAGGCTGAGTATCAATTTAAAAGTCAAAGACTGTGCAAGTGTGCATGATACAACCTATAAATAGAGGCGCCATTTGGGGCTCAGGGTGCCAAGGGAGATGATGGGCCTGCCTCATCTCAGTGGCGTTTATGACGAGGCGGGCGGAGCTAAGTAACATCAGAGCTGGGGCAGCCGGAGAGCTTCCCTTTCTGGTGCGGTGCATTAGACAACTGGGAAGGCAAGAAAGTCCTGAATACGTCCAGAGACAACGGTGGATTTGGTGGGGAGATGTAGGGGGGCGGGGTGGCTGCAAGCCTAGTTTAAGGACAGTGTTTTTGCTTTACACACAAGAAGTGGGGTGCAGGCTAGAGGTGTGGGGGGTGAGAGGATTCCCCAGAGACAGAGTGGGGAGCAGAACAGGCAAATCCACTGAAATCCACTGCTGAGGGGAGCAGCCGGGAGGCAGGAGGGGTCTGCTGCACCCTGTGGGAAGCTCCCTGGCCAGGGATCGAACTCGTGCTTTAGTGGCTGCCGACAGCTTCATAGTGCTGAGACTTAACCCCTGCAGCACCAGGGAGGCCTGAGGACACTGTTTTTGAAATGAATATGAGGCGTCTGATGACCTTGAACCAGACTGGTATTCTCAGAACTGGCTTAGAAACATTAATCTAGGATGAAGGTTGGGGTGAGTGTCAGAGGTTAGAGGGAAGAGGTTGACTGAAAAATGTAGTAAAATGAGCAGAGGATGAGCCTGGAAATACAGGGGCTTCCTGGTTTAATTATCTGACTTGGGCCAACACATAGCCAGATTCATTTTTCATTTTCTAATGTCTAAAAACAGAGGCAGAATAGCTATTTCACATAAGCTCATCTAAGTGAAAAAGAACACAAGGCTTGTAAAATACTGGAGCCAACATTGCAAATAATCAATAGTTCTCTCTGTCCCCACATAGCACCCAAGTTGAGTTGTGCCAAGCGGAGTATTTGAGGGGGAGCAGAGGCTACCTGGAGTGGGGGTGGCAAGGGTAAGATCACTTAAATTACCTGCATCCATGCTTGCACCCTCAGAGGGAAGTGATTAATTTAAAAAAATGGCAAGTTACACAAGGCATCCTGGAACATCTTTTTCATGGAAAATTACGAGTAAACTAGGAAAAATATGATGATTTCATAAATGGCCACTGAAAACCCTGTCATAGTTCATGCATTTTAACTTGTCAGGTATTAATCATGGGAACTCCGTGTTCAAAAAGCATTGTAGAGTTGGGTGGTCTGCACTGGTGCCAAACTTAAGGCTCAAAAAGAATTTTGAGAATCATGGGGATATTTTGTGATTCTAAGAAAACATTGTAAAGACATTTTGACCATGCCTCAAATGAACAATCAAAATTCCAGAAGTCATCACCAGGGGAAGTCTGTCCTTTCTTTGCAAACAGGATTGATCTTTGGTTATGAAATATCCCAAGTTTAAATTATTGTAAGAGAGAAGATTGTCTTTGAACTGTCTTATTTCATTTATCATTGTTTTCACAAAATAAAAAACAAATTATCTCCTCCATTTTTTCCTTGAGATGTTCCCAAAGGCTTACAAAAAGAGAAAGAAGAAAGCAGCCAAAAGAACAAAGTAATTTAGAAGCCATATGATAGAAACATATTAGATAACAAAAAAATATGCACATGTGTATATATATTAAAATAATATGCTGTTCACCTTGGGAATATATATGCATCTATCACTGTGTGTGCATACTTGGTTGTGCAAAAGCTGCAAAGAAGTTATTTGAGTTCATACTTAAGACAAAAAACATATTGAAAGGACTTGGGACCCATAGCACAAAGAGTGACAAAGGCACAGCAATATAATGCATACCAATTTCCTAGAATGACTTGGTCCAAACAGCCTTTCTATGAATTTACACACACACACACACACACACACACACACACACACACACACACTCACGTACACACACATACACATATATACACACATATATAGCAAAAAACTATGTACACGCACACACACACACACACACACACACACACACACACACTGCTGTTAACAATTTCTCCTGTGTCCATACATATTCTCCCCATCCACGAGCTTCTCCCTCTTTTTATATAAAGGTGTGTACCTATTATTCACATAATTTGTATTGAAATAGTGTTCTTTAGGGTTCTCTAGGCATATTATCATGTTGTCTGCAAAAAACGATAGTTTCACTTCTTTTCCAATCTGCATTCCTTATACAATTCTTTTGCCTAATTACTCTAGCTAGGGCTTCCAATAGTACGTGGAATAGTAGTGGTAAAGTGGACATCCTTGTCTTGTACCAGATCTTAGTGGAGAAGCTTTCTGTTTTTCCTCATTAAGAACGGTGCCATTGTGGGTTTGTCATATATGGTCTTGATTATGTTGAGATATGTTCCATAAACCCGCCCCTTCTTTAGGGTTTTCATCATAAATGTAGGTTGAAGCTCATCAAATGTTTTCTCAGGATCTATTCATGTGGTCATCTGGATTTTATCTTCCTTTTGTGGGTGGGGTGAACTAGTCGACACTTGGATGTTGAACCGTCCTAGGTCCGTGATATAAACCCCACTTGGTCATGGTGCATAATCCTTTGAATGCACTGTTGACTTCTGTTTGCTACGATTTCACTGAGGACTTTCATTCATCAGAGAAATTAATCTGTAGTTTTTTTTTGTGTGTGTTGTCTTTGTCTGGTTTTAGTATTAGGGTAAATGTTAATCTCATAGAATGTGCTTGAAAGAGTTCCCACAGCCAGACCCACAGCAATCAGCTCTGGCTTCCCTCAGGGGAGAGCCTCAGTTTCTGCCCTAGTAGCCACCTCTCCCCCGCTCACCCCTCTGTTCTGCCCAGCATTGAATCTCCACTGCCACACCTCTACTGTCACATTCCGTCAGTTTTGGTCCCCTGTAATCACAAGATAGCCCAGTACTGGCCCACTGCATGGGAGCCTCTGAGTTCAGCGCCTCTCTGGATTTCTCAGTTTATTCTCCCTGGAGCAAAGCATCTTCCTAATGAGTCTCCTATTTTTATTTTGTTTAATTAAAAACATCATGAACTCAAAACAAAACAAAAGCCTAACAAACTATTAAGCAGAGATAGTCACTGCAATATTGTGGTGCATCTGTTTTCTTTGAATGCACATATAGACTCATAGGATGATGGGATGTAATACACACACACACACACACACACACACACACGTGTGCACACACACTTGTATTATAGTGACGTCATGATATTCTGTTGAGGGGCTTCATCAATTCTTTCCCATAAGGACCACTTCCCAATTTCAAGCACAATACCTGATAAAAGCATATCTGTCACAAATACATTAATTAAACTTTTAAATGGATGTGCTCAGTTACCAAAAGTGGCCTTTTTTTGATAGCACAAAATAAGACAGAACTACCTGTATAGACCTCAGGAAGAAGAATGCCTAATTCTGCTAACTCATGCCCATGAATTAGAATTCATGCCCTACGTGGGTAAAGGCAATCTAGAAGAATCTAGAAGAATGAATCTGACTGGGTTATTGCAGTGATTCTTTGCAGTGTTGTTTCATATCATGTTATGTTATAACATTGAATGGGTCGTTACTGTGTACCTGGCAACATCCCAGTCCTTTCTATGTAAAAGCTTATTTAATCTTAAGAGTAACTCTCTGGCCCGCATCACCATTTATCCTCATTTTATCGGTGAGGAAAACGAGGAACAAAAATATGGTGCAACATGCCCAAGAGCACTCAGCTTCCTAGTGCATCAGAATTTGGACCAGCCAAGCCTGGACCAATCCTGCCATAGCCAAAGCACTTACTATTGATTGTCCATCCACAAAGGGATCAGGAATCACAGCAGCAGAACTCTTATTTGCATTCCCGGAAGCTTGAAGGCAGTGGACGAATATTTATAGATTACTCAGTTACAGAACTGCCACCCAAGGTGATTCATACATGCAAGACAGCAATCACATGTGAGGGCAAAGAGGGATATCATCCGATGTGCAAGCACTTAGTAGGTGTACCATGCAGATCATTCTGAAGAAACTGGCCAAGTCACTTCTCCAACCAAAGCAAATGGCACCAAATCAAGACTGATAGGGGGAAAAAAGGCAACATATGCAAGAGGACTGTCCATTGAATCATCTTCTTAGCCAAATTAAAATGGATAGAACATTGCTTCTAGCCATACCGGAGTGACAAGGGCTAAACCCACTGTCAAAGCTAATTAGAAAACTGGGAATAACACATGAAACAACTGTTTGCAGGCGCTGGATAACAAGCGGCCCCTGACTGTGATCTCTGAGAGAAAGCAAACAAATGAGGTAGTCCTATGATTGTTCTCCAGTTTCCTGGCTGGAGGCAATTTCTGAACCAGGAACATAGGTGGGGAGATGCAGAGTCCAGCATTCATACTAGATTGAGGAGGAGACAGAAAATCAGAGAGGCTGTGGAGGCTTGAAGTGGTGGGACAGAGCTCCAGAAGCGAGGAGGCGTCGGTGCCAAAATTGCATGATGTGTCTATGAATACAGGTGAATCATGCAATGCTCTGCAGGCGAAGGGCAGACCTTGAAAAGTCCCAGCAAAAAAAAAAAAAAAAAAAAAAAAATCCCCAAGAAATGGCTTGGCTGAACAATTGCATGAGCTCACACAAGGTGCAGATCTGTTCAGAATGTGACCAGGTCCTTGGAGAATGCAATGGGTCATTGAGGCTTTGGGCAGAAACCCCAGAACAGTATCCCAATATCTCTGCAGTGAGGAGAAGCAGAAAGTTCCCTGCAGCTAGGACACCCAATACCCATGCTAGCAAAGCGTGAAAGCAGACTGCAAAGGGAACATAAACTTTAAGCCACAAAAATTTTCACAGTAAAAAAATAAAATCTATCTAGTTCTTTGTCTAGTTGTGGAAAAAATAATTGATATTCCTTCATATTATTAAAATCAATATATATGGAGAGGCACATCATTTATAAAAAATATTTATATATTGGGTTCATGGTCAAAATTTTACTAAAAGGACTGTACAATCTAAAAATTTCTAGAACGACTCGAGACTTCAAACTATACAACAAAGCTATAGTAATCAAAATAACATGGTGCCTGAACAAAAATAGACATACAGACCAATGGAATAGAATTGAGAGTCCATAAATAAACTTAGATAGTTACTCTAAGACAAAGGAGTCAAGAGTATACATTAAAGAAAGAAAAGACACTTCAACAAATGATGTTGGGAAAACTGGACCATCACATGCAAAAGAATAAAACTAGATCACCATCTCACACATTACATAAAAATTAACTCAAAACTGATTGAAGAAATGGATGTCAGGCCCAAGCCCCTGAAATACATGGAAGAAAATATCGGCAAAACACTCCACAACTTTGACTTAGAGATGTCTTTGTGGCTTTGACTTCAATAGCAAGAAAAAAGAGAAAATAAATAATTGTGACCACATCAAACTAAAAATCTTCTGCACAGCAGAAGACACCATTGTTAAAGCAAAGACAACTTACTGAATGGGAGAAAGTACTTGCACATCATACATCTGACAAGGGGCTGATACACAGTGAGTGAACTCACATGACTCAACAAAAAAGAAAGCAAATAATCCAATCGATAATGGGCAGGAGAGCAGAAAAGACCCTTTTCCAAGAAGATATATATACCACATGAAAAAATTCTCATTATCATTTATAAGCAGGAAAATGCAAATCAAAACCACAATGAGATACCACCTCACAGGTGTGAGAATGCTCCTTTTCAAGAAAACTAGCGGCAAGTGTTGGCGAGGATGTGAAGAAAAGGAGCCCTCATATACTGGTCGTGGGAATGTAAACTAGCGCCTATGGAAAACGGTTTGGAGGTTTCTCAAAATATTAAAGCTGAATACAGCACATGATCCAGCAATCCCACTCCTGGGGATGACCCAAGGGCGCAAAAACACTAATCGGAAGGGAAACAGGCCCTCCTATGTCCACTGCCGCACAATTTACACTAGTCCTTCTGGGAACAACTGAGCACCCAAGGGCAGAGGAGAGGATCAGGAAGATGCGGTGCACACGCACTGTGAAATGCTACTCAGCTACTGGAAAAAAATGAACTCTTGTGCCATTTGTGACCACATGGGTAGAAATGGGGGAAATAATGCTAAGTCAGAAGGAGAAAGACACACCAGATGGTGTCACCTATATGTGGAATATAGAGAGACAGAAGTCCAGACAAAGCCATAACAATGAAAAAAAAAAAAAAAAACAAAAAACCTAGAAATCCGAAAGACAAATAAAAAGTTGTAGAACAATTGTTCCTAATGCAGAGGAGTGGAATTCAGGAATTCAGTGCGAAGGTTCAATAGTAGTAACCACCTAAAGAAATTCAGTACAGGGGCCTCCCCGGGGGCGCAGCAGTTAAGCGCTGCACTGTGGAGCTGTCGGCCACGGCGACTTGAGTTCGACGCCCGGCCGGGGAGATTCCCACATGGCGCGGCAGACCCCTCCTGCCTCGCCCGCTGCTCCCCTCAGCAGTGTGTTTCTGCCGATCTGCCTGTTCTGCTCCCCGCTCTGTCTCTGGTGAACACCCTCGCCGCCCCACACCTCTGGCCTGTACCCCAGCATTGTATGCATAAATAAATAAATCTTTAAAAACAAAGAAAGATATTCAGTCCATCTATTGAATAGATTGCTGTGAAGTCATCAAGTCTGCCATTTCATTACAGGGAAAAATTATATTTCAAAGTAAGTGAAAAAACTTAAGAGAGTATATATAGTATAATATAAACTTGATGTATATTTATATTTTCATGAGTCAAAAATGGAAGGCTATATAATGCAATAAATACAATTTCAGTTATATCCATCCATTTATTTAGATATCTACTACATTTAGCAACTACATTTTCACTTTCTCCTAGGCATTATTTTTCTGAAGCACATGAATTACTTTTATAATTAGAAAATATTAGAAATATTCAAAAGATCATGTCATATTCAGATTTATGACATATTCCCTAAGGCTGGTGGCATTTAATTTATATTTAATTTATATTTAATGACTCCATGGATGGATAAGTGAATTAATGAATAAAATTACTATTATAAAAAATTGTTTCTCTGCAATAAATCATAATTTTGTTTTCTAATTAGCAATACCATACCAACTATTCCAAAGTAAAAATATGAAATTCTGAGTATGCAGCTTCTGTCTTTGCTGAGAGATTAAAAAAAACATATTGTCTGTGCTTTGCGCTCAGGTGTGTCTGCTGGCAGTCTAAGCACAAAGTTCTAAAGCATCCACTGGCCTTCCAGCACTCACGAGAGCTGAAGGTCTCTGCAGTGTTAATTGATGGTTTGAGAAACAAAGTTTGATCCTGAACAGCAGCTGAGTACTCAAGATGCTCGAGTTCCTCTTCAGTCACCACAGTTTTCATTCCAGGGTCTCCACAGAGTGGGGCCGGAGGGCGTGATGGGCCCTGGACTCAGTGAGGTGCTGGGAAGTGGGGGGGGGGCAAGCTGGAAGGAGGAGCAGGCTGTGTAAACCCAGGTTCATCTTGGATGCAGAACATTCAGGTGGGAGAGCCTGGAAGGAGGACAGAGGGAAATGGTCGTGGAGAGGCGCGGCAGGCAACCCACACGCGCGGCCAGTCTATGCAAATCACAGTCGGAGTCATCTCCAACCGGGTATCGCGTTTCACGGTATAAAGACGCAGCAAAGCTTCACACGTGACCTCCAGCTGAATCCAGTTTCTCAAACTTAAGAAACTGATTTGAGAGATGTCCAGAAAATACAACATTGAGCTGGGGCGCCAGTAACATTTGTGAATATACAGAAGAAATCCTTATAACTAAAATAATCATATTTTTACATAATTGCTTATTATCATTTATGAAGTCTACATTTATGTACAGTAGATTTCAGGTAGTTATTTTGGATTCTTATCACTGACTGATGTAAGTAAGAAAAGGAAACTAAAAGGAAAAGGATGGCATGATAAAAGTGTTAGACGGAGCATTGACACCAGAACAAAATCACAAAAATTCCAAACAACTTCTCACCAGAGAAACACTCAGACTAACGCAGACCCAACAATATAGGCATTATGTCACAAGCAAGAAGTAGAAACGGAAAGTGTTCCAAAACTCTTCATGCAAAACCAAGCAAGGCCACATTTATCATGTCAAAGTAACCTTAATTGTTCAACTCACCTATTCAAAACCCTCTCCCTCCCATGCAACTGAATATCGCAGGCAAATCACTAAAAGGGAGAATTACCCCCTGTTTAAAGCACCCCAGGCACAAACTGAAAGCAGCAATTGTGGCATCAGCCAGTGTCCCATGGAGAATTCTGAAATTCCACGGGACACAGAGAAGGGCAGTCTGCAAGCCGTGTGAGACCCACAACAAAGACCTAAGAGCGATCACAGATGTAACACAATGTCATAAGCATCCTGAAAACAACACAGCACCGACGCCGAGCTGACGGCAGCGCCCGCACCGCGGGGAGCAAAACGATGATAAAGACGCAGCGCCCGCCCGAGGGATAAAAGGTTCTGCCCGTTACCGCCCGCAGAGAAGGCGCTGTTGTCCAGAGACCGCATTCCCGCGGCGGGCCCAAGGAACGCGGGTCACGGGGGCTTTCTGAACACGACTGTGCCTGTCTGCAAAACTGTCCCCGCCAAACGGACCCGCAAGGGCGGTGGGCCCCGGCCCTGTTCTGACACTAAATTCCTGCATGGACGCAGGTCAGCTCGTGCGGCCAGGGCTGCCGGGGACCCGGGGAGCGTCGGGCTGAGGGCGCAGCCGCCTGCGGTGATGCCGGGCAACGCGGCCCAGGGGCTGGCCCGTGAGCTGCTGCTGGGCCAGGACTCGGCCTGACCGCGAGGCGGACCCTGACGTCGCGGGGCCCCCGAGGGTCTGCGAGCCGCCCAAGGCCCGCCGGCTCCGGAGGGGCTTCCTCCGTCGCGGAGTTCGGTCTCGCGCCCTGGCTTCCTCAGGGAGCTCTTTCGGGCCTGACAGCCGTCTGCGGAGACGCTGCTGGCTGCTTCAGAGCCCGCGGGCGCCCGCCGCTCGGCCCCAGCCGTCGGAGGGCCCGACGCTGCCGCTCGCCCGGCCCAGCTGCCGCCGCCCTGCCCGCAAAGCGGACGCGCCTCTCTAAATGGCCACGGACCCCAACGCGAAACCTGCAGCGAGTCCAAAAGGAAGCACCGCAGGGTAGGCGCACGCACCAGGACGCAGCGACCGCATGAAGAACGCGACGCCATCGCGACCGCCACCTCGAATCCGAGCACGTTTGGCTGAGACCCGTGAGGGCGGGGATCCAGCAGGACAAAAGCCGTATTTTGGCTTATCTCCAAAATAATCAAAATATCACAATCTGCTCTCTGAAGAAGGAAAAAGCCGCAAGCGAGAGCAGCCAAAGGGAGGGAGGCGAGCGCGCGGCGAGGGCGGCTCTTCCAAAGCAGACGGACGAGCCCGCACGCGGACGAGGCGCGAGGCTCCCCGGCGGCGCCGAGCGGCGCTTCTGAGGCCCAGGAAGGAGCAGCGCAGCGAGGAGCACCCGCAACTTCCCAGGGAAGGGACGAGACGCTGAAGTCCCCCGCCGGGGAGGCCGGGGGTCCGTGCCGCCTGGAGCTGCTCGCTCGGCCGCTGCCGCGAACTTCATGTCCCCCGCCGCAGCAGTGCACGGTTCTTGCGGGGTTTGGGGGCATCTCGTGTGTATCAAGTGGTTTCCCGGCGTCCACAGTGTTGGAAAACCCTTGAAATAGCAGTAAGCCGAAGTATTAAAGTAAAAGCGCAGGTTCAATGTCGCGTCCGTCCAGGGGGACGACGACGGCTTGACGGCGCCCTGGCCGGACTTGCTGGGAAGCCCGGGGAGAGCGGAGGGGCTTGTCCCCGCGCGGGTGGGTCCGCAAACAGCCTCTCGCCTGCTGTCTCCGACCAGCTCACCCGCCTCGAGAGCCTTTCCTGCTGGGAAGTGGGGCGCTCTAGTGGAGCCCCACTTATGAAATGCGGTCTCCTGGGGTAGCCAGGCCCTTGAGGTCACTCTGCGCCCGGGAGGTCCAGTGTCGGAGGACTCTGCCCTCCCTGCTCTGGCCGGGCACCCGGGCGCAGCACCAGAGGCGGGCGCCAGCAGGGCCTCCCCCGGCTGCTCTGCCCGCCGCGTCCCTCTGCACGTTCCGCGCAGCTGCTGCTCCCTGAGGTGAAAGCTGTGACGTAGTTACACTGACTTCAGACTCCGAAGCGGAAGGGAAAGAGCAAGACATATCAACCCCCTCTCTGAGGCCTTCCGTCATCGGCCGGCTGCCTGCGCAGGTGGAAGCACCCGGCGCCCAGGTAGAGGCACCTGGCGCCGGAGCAGAGGAGGCGGCCTGGGGGCGCGCGCCCGCGAAATCGGAAACTGCGGTTAGCGGAAAACGCCTTTCAGACGTCACCCCTGACTGGCCAGGGGCCTTCGGCCAAGCCCACGTTTCTTCGCCCCGGCCCTTTTCAGCCACAGACGGAGCCCTTCTGGCGGGGGCAGGCGGGATTTGTCCCCCAAAGACCTGATGTCGCCTCTGATCTGAGCTCCCTGGGCGGGCTCGGGCCGCGTGGCCGAGAACTCCCACCCGCGCTGGGACTCCCGGCCTCCTCCATGCCCTGCGCCCGCCGCCGGCCCACGCTCTGGCGCCTGCTCTGACCGCCACATCCACCGTCTGTCTCCCTCCCAGACTCCCCGAGGCCCCTGCATTTAACACGCGGGGTTCAGTGCGGGGCGGCGCGGGGCGGCTTCCGGTCCCTAGTGATCTCTCCATTAGGCTGATGACCGGGGCGGGGGCTTGGGGCACCTGGTCCGAGCTGACTGCCCACTTCCTGGCCGAAGCCACCACCAGCCTGGCCTTCCCCTCCCGGCCCC